>RWGY01000051.1:6363539-6396474 GCA_007726485.1 Eragrostis curvula | reverse complement strand
CATTCCCAGTCGAGGTCACGCAGCAAGTTGGATAGTGATATACATCAGATTGAACAAGCAGCGTATACTGGTGTTCTCAGAGCATTCAAAATGCAATCTGATGACATAACTTGGGTAATTTGAACAACCGAAATTTCTGAGTGGCCATTGTATCTAGAAAATCCCCTTATTATGAATTTTCGCTGGAGAATTAAACAAAGTTGTCTTGTACAGGAAAAGGAAAGTCTTATCACTGAACTAAGAAGAGAATTGAAAGTATGTGATGAGGAACACAGAGTGCTATTAAACAAGGTCAATGAAGAGGAGGCTGTTCATAGAATAAGGTACTATGCATAAAGGCTTGCACACTTGTATGATACTAATTACGGTGGCTTCAGTAATAACTGCTTGATCATTCAAATGTTTGTTTCATTCACAATGTTCTGTAGGAAGTTGAGACAGGGAGGCGGCGTAACTATTAACAATCATGGACCTTTCAAGAGGCAGAAGACATTCCATTATACACATTCACTCCCGGCAGATCACCAATCACCATTCACATCTTTAAATGCAGTAGCGGGTGACAAGGCATATACGGTATGCTTGGAGTATTGTTGGTCATGCTTTTTTTCCCCCACTGTCAAGAATGTGCTTATCCATGTGTGCAAAACCTATATGCTCACATACCACCCACTCACCTCGTAAACATGTGCGTAAACACAAGCAAACCCAAGGAGACAGGCCAGTAAATAACATATGATAGGATCTTTGTTGTTGCAATTCTTTTTGCTGCCAATCTTGTGTTGTTGAAGGGCTACAGTTCTTTGTTGTCTTGGTTCTATTACTGTTTTTAATTTTATGAGGTATGAAAATTTGATCTAGCACTGGCCCAAACTGTAGTGTCTAATATTTTTGCTAAGTGACACATCTTCAACATCCATCTTATTGTTTCAACAACTGCGATCAACAATGGGCGTGCCCTGGATTTCTGCTATATACCCTGCTGTCTGTTAAATACTGTCTTCTGGCAGATGGCACCTGAAGACACAAGATGGAGCTCTGCCAATCAAAGCCTCCCAAATCATGGTGCTCGTCGAGCAGCTGATGTTATTATGCTACCTGCAGGCAGGAAAAGTGGAAGGTTTCATATGAATGAGGATTATGGTCTCCCCAATGGCTTTGGTGTGATGGATTTCAGTGGTTTTGGCATACCTGATACTGGCAGTATTGTGAAGGAGGTACATATTCCTCTAGATTTTAAGGTGAAATTAAATGGAAGATTCTTATTTCTGTTTCTTACCAATGTTTACTGTCAACAGGTGGAGAGGGTATTGTCCCATCCAGATATGTATGAAATTATAAAGGCAAAAAAATTGCTTAGAGTAAGTTGATTTTCTGTATCTTCCTCTGTAATTTCTCAGAGAACTGACGATGTTACATTATTTTCCTCTCTTTTCAAAACTTACTAAGGCAAGTGATTATCATTGCAGGACCATGAGCAATCATTGCTTGATGCGATTGCAAGACTTGATGAAGCATCTGATGGTGAAAGTGGTGAGTTACCATGGTTTAGCATTCATGGATGTGCAATTTTAGATTTGCAACTACCAACTCTAGCCTACCTGTCATTTATGTTCTGCACAGCAAGTTTTCTTCATTCTTGGGAATATTGTATGAAGTGATAAGGAGCTGCATATTTGCATGTGCTAATTTATAAATGAACTGTTGTCTTGTATGTAGTTCATCAATTTATTATGATGAAAGCAAGCTGATACCTTCATGGCATTCCCCAATTAAAATGTATTAGTGCTTGTTAAAGCTCAAGTATCAAATGTAGTTTTACTGCTTTAGGGTGTAGAATAGGTATAAAAAAAATCCTGCTGTATATGTTAGATTGTTAGTTGTGTCTAGCGAGTATAGAAAGCTGGAAATAAAATGTTTATATGCTAAGTCAATAGCCTAATGCTACATATTAGTCAGTCAGTCAGCTTCATGTGGTAAAGTTGAGTCTGGAAAGTATTTTGCAATGCTGCCAGATTCCAGACAACCTTGTTATATCTAGCCAAAATTTGAGCACAGCCTTCTATGACATATAAGGTGAATGCAGTACTTCTGAGTTCTGATATTGATCAATTCTACCAACAATGTTTATTACAGAAGATGTTATTCGCATCGAAGGCTGGTTAGGTGCCACTATTGCCTGACTTGGGCAAGTCACAACATCACTTACCATTTAGTTGTCGGGTAAATTACAGCATCACTTACCAGTTAGTTGTCTTCTTGACATCAAGCAATAACTAGATACTAACTGGTGATGATGCGAAGCTGTGGAAAAGGCTATGTCAAGAATGATGAGTTCACAACCTGTTGATCTGATAGGTGGGAATGTCCTGTGCTGATGCAGTGTGATGAGAATACTTGACAGCTTTGCATCCATGGTGTTAGTGATGCTGCTGTTTCTCTGTAAACTGTAATAGAGTAGAAATAACTATCTATGCTCGCCCATTCAGAACGAGGATTCGAAACAGTAGGTTGTAGCCTTGCAGATTCATGGTCCTTTGCCAACTGACTTAACTGCCCATCTCTAGGGTGTTTATTAAAGTGTGATCTGCTAAAGATTGTAAGATATTGAAACTTGGCCAGAGTTGATTCAATTTAGTCTGACCCATCATACACGTGACAGGGAGAAAATCCACAATCAAAGTTATTTGACATGGTTTGTTCTCACATTGGGACACTCGCATTCTGGCTCATTTCTTCGGTAACAGTGAATTTTTTGAGGATCTTAGTCAACATGTGACTGTAATTTATAAAGTAAATACAAGAGCTTTAACAAAAGCGGGGATAGCTCAGTTGGGAGAGCGTCAGACTGAAGATCTGAAGGTCGCGTGTTCGATCCACGCTCACCGCATGGTCTCTTTATCTTGTTAACTTTTTTTAATTACTTTGGAAATAAACCATCTGCTCAAATCAAGGCTCATATGCAGACGCAAAAGAAGATTCGTCTTGTCTTTTATTTTGTTAATTTCTTGAATTACTGTGGGCGTCTGCTCAGATCAAAGGCTCATGCAGATGCAAAACAGGATGTTTGTATCAGTCACCACAGGTGCGAATGAGCGACTTCCCTTTTATTTTTCTTCTTTTTTCATTGGGAAAAAATCATTTCAAGGTAATAGCTCAAACCGAAAACTCACAAACAGCTTTTTTTTTTGGAAAGGAACTCACAAACAGCTTGATACGTGGCAATGGCATAATGCCAATTGCTTAATACAGCTCGCAGGTGCGAATGAGAGTGACTTCTTTGTTCTTTTCTTTTTTTCTTTTTCCTTGGGCAAAAATTCATTTCAGATAATAGCTTTGACCGGACCCTCAAACTCAACTGAAACTTGATACGTGTCAATCGCCAATACTGCCATATAGAAATAGCCAAGCTCCGGAAGAGAGATACTGGCACTCCAGGTTCCTTCAGTATAAGTTTCAAAATTCAGTCCAAACATACACGACGACAGTTTTTAAAAGGAATCGTCTTCCCTTCCAAGTCCCGTAACACGAGATCATGAGAGGCGCGGGTCAGTTCAACCATCTCCCCATCCAAAAACAAGCACCACCCCTACAACACTGGCATACAGTACAAGCTGAAACTTTCCTACAACCCTACAGCATTTACACAACAGCTGAGACTATCGCTTCCTAGTGCCTCCCATCCCGGTCACTTCTTCCCCCCGCGCTTCCCTGAGCCCTTTCCCCTCTTTGATGGCGGCGGCGTCGGGGGCGCAGCAGCACGTTTCGGTGGCCTGCCAATTCTCCTGCCCGGCGGGGTGTCCTTGTCCCTCTTAGAACCAGAGCCAGCCTCCTTCCGGCCCTCTCCCTTCCCGGCCTTCTGCTCTGCCGCGGCAGCCGAGACCTTCAGCGTCTTGAGCAGCAAACCGCGCTCTGTGGAGGGAGCCGAGTTCTGCTTCATCCGGTTCAGGAAGTTCACAGCGTTCCGCTTCTTGGCAACCCCGCCAGCTGCCGCGCTGCTGCCGCTGCCGCTGCCATCTTTCTTGTCAGCCTTCTTCGTCCCTTCGGCAGCAGCGGATTCACTCTCCGAGTCCTTCGCTGCCCTCTGATTTGGACCTGCTTTCCGGGCAAGGCCGCCGCGGCTCTTGTTCGTCCTCAGCCCCCGTGGTGCCTTGTCCTTGGTGGTCGCCTTCTTCACCTCGTTCTCCTTCTCCTCTTCTTCATCCGTCTCTTCCTTCTCCACCTTGGTAGCCGCCGCTGCAGCCTTCGTGATGGAGCTCCGTTTGCGGCAGACGATGATGGGCGCTGTCTTCTCCAACAGCGACCCGACGTCAGCGTCCGCCTTTGGCTTCTTGGGGGGCTTCACAGAGGTGACAGGTTGGTCCTTGCGGAGGGACGCGGACATGTGCTTGGAGACGAGGGCCCGCGTCTGCACCGCGGCAGTGTGCTCCGGCGAGCCGCGCGGGAAGAAGACGAGCGCGTTGGCGCAGAGCAGCAGCAGGTCGCGGTAGAACTCGGACGCGGAGGAATAGCGCGCGCGGCCCGGTTCGAGCTTCGATCGGATCGTCTCCAGGTCCACGTGGCGCCTGATGATGCTCCGGTAGTTGGCGTTGTCCTGCGAATATTTTGGCCGGTTGGTCAGAGGATAAATAAACCGATACAAGCTGGGACAAATATATTTATGAGTGACCGTAAAAAAAAATATATTTATGAGCCGTCTCAAACAGGAAAAATTCCGGTCCATGTTTCACAAGCAAATAGAACGTCTCAAATAAAATGAGGAGAGAAAACAAATGTTCTACACAAAAGCAGCTGAAAAATGTTGCACGCCACGTTAGCATGTGAGTGCATGATTTCAGATTTATTCCTACGAGCTTACTTCAACCTTTCACATGTCGCCGGAACACTACTCTTCTGTTCCGCAGTTTGAAACAAGTTGGCCGACAAGATGGGCCCACAAGGCTTTTCACGCCCACGTGGCGTCATATGATTTGGGCCTCCCGCGGGCCACCCATGAACGCGAAACGCGCCTTTCCCAACGCCACCCACCTTACGCTCTTGTTATCTCCAGTTCATCCCACCATCGGACGGTCCAGATCCTCACAGACCGTGCCATGACCCCCAGTATACACGTCCCGAGCCTCACGGGCACAACACAACTGACACCACTCGTACATGGCGCACTAGTCCATTTCCACCCGACGCGCCCGTGCGCGCGGTGCGGTTCCACGTTCTCCGCTTTCGCCGAAACGAGGCGGCGACGACCACGATAATGTGAAGCAGTTGCTTTTGAGTTTGCAAGCAAAGTGAGCGTGTTTGATTTTGAACCCCAAAAAACAACGAAAAGGAGCGCAATTATTTCGTGGCTTGGTGCCATGCACTCAACAAATCGCGAGATAACACCGATACGAGCAGCAGTTTGGGCGCTTGTGTATGGACGGTTTCGAAGTTAGAAAAATTCATTTACGCGGGGTCAAGAACGACATTTTTATTTTCACTGCGGGAAAAATACATTGGGAGGGGTAAAAAAAATTACCTGGCTCTCGAGCCGCCGCTCGAACACGGAGCCCGGCTTGCTGGACCGCACCGACTCCAGGAACGCAGCCAGCGCCTCGACCTCCGCCGCGGGGAGGGCCGCGGGCGCCGAAGACGACGGCGACGCCTCCCCGGCCTCGGCCTCGGCCTCCTCGCCGCCACTGCCCTCCCGCTCGCGGCGGCTTGCCGAGCTCTGCACGTCGCTGCTCTCCTTCTCGGCTTGCGCTTCCTTTGACCCGGCCACCGATTCGCCGGAGGGCTCCGCCTCCGGCTTCACGGACACCGAGTCGCCGGCGGCGGCCTCCTCCTTGTCCATCCCCGCCGCGTCGCCGTCGACGGCGCCGGAGGCGGTGCCGGCGTCGTGCTCCGGCCGCTTCAGATCTGACGAGTTGGATTCCTTGCATGACCGCCCGGACTCGTCGCCGGAGACACGGTCCTCTCCGGCGAGGTCATCGTCCTCCGGCGATCCCTTCACCAGCGTCGGCTCCTCGTCTTCCGCTTCCTCGTCCTCCTTCACCGCCGGCGCGGCCTCGCCGGAGATGCTCCGCTCCCTCTCCTCCTTGAGCCGTTTCACTTCGGATTGCAACGACCTAATCATACCGGATAAAAATACGGCATAAGCATTTCCGGCAAAAAAATACCGCGGCCGACCGATACGCATCAGACGGCTCGCGAGGCGCCGCGCATGAAGAAACCGGACGGCATTAAACGCGTTTTTAAGTTTTTCACATTATTGTCCCGCTCGTGGTCCTTTACCCGATCGAGACGTCGTGCCGCTCGACCTCGCGGCGGAGCTCGGCGACGCGGAGCTCCCGGAGCTTCTCCACCCACTCGTCGGCGTTGGCGGCGGAGGGGTCCTCGTCATCGCCGCCGTTCTCGGCGCCGGCGGCGAACCGGCGGTGGAGGTGGCGGAAGCGGAGGCGGCAGCCGGTGGGCGTGAGGCGCGCGGCGGCGGAGGGGCAGCGCGACTGCATCTCCATGGCCACCGAGTCCCAGCTCCCCGTGCCGTGCCGCTTCACGGCGGCCGCCAGGAGGAGCTCCTCCCACGTGCCCCAGATCTCGCCGCCGGCCGAAGCCGCCGTCTTCTCCGGCGAGGCGTCGGGATCGTCCGATCTGGCCGTCATCCCCCTTTCCTCCGCCGTACCAGCTCCACGTCTCGGCGGCGGTGGCGGCTCATAGCGCCGCCTCCATGGATTGGAACGGAAGGTGAGCTAGGGTTTGGTTGGTCTGGTTGGGCTCGCCCGCGTCGTCGCTCCCCGGGCTATCTATCTCCCTGTGTGGTTCGTCTAGGTTTTGGTTCCGGCTCCCTCCCCCCACCTCCTCCTGGTCCCTTTCTCCCGCTCCGTTTTTTTATTTTCCCCTTTCTTTATTGTTTGGTTCGATTTGAGGAATGGAGGCTGGTTTCGGTTCAAAATTTAAAGAAAACAAATGGGGCTGGTGAAGCCTCGTTGGGCAATTCTCGAGTTCTCCGTGGGGTCTTTGGCGAAATGGGGACCAGATCGATTGGAAACGTACAGGCTGGGTCCTACATGGCATTATTCAATTGAATTTTTTAAATTCTGTTAATCTCGTCCGCGTCATATGGTGCTTGCTTTAGCGTGTCAAACAGTGACAAATCGTGTGATAGTGTAGATTAGACCCTTAGCTAAACCGGCTCGGGCCAGTTCCTTCTATGGGCTTGGGCTTTCCATTATAAGTGGCCCAGTCCGTGATCATCCTGACAACATTATAGCATTTGATTTCGAAATGACAAAAAAGAAAAAAGAAAAATCTTTACGGTGTGATGGAATGAGCAATCGTCTTGCGTAGAAGTTGGAATGAGTTGCCCCGAGCACAAGATGCTCCTCCGAAATTTTATAGTCCCTCCTTGTTCCCAACCACGCTAATGATTTTCTTACCCATTGCTATGTTTTACGGCCATTTCTCCCTTTAGTTAGAAAAAAAAGGTATGGAGTGATGGGGCAAGTTAGAAATTTTCTTGTATCCTACCGCGCGAAGAAAAAGGGACGTGGACGTAGAGGTTTCTTGCCGTCGTGGCGTCGTCCACATGTGCTTCGCGTTTTCTGGTGATTTTGGCCGTCAGCCGCCGTTGAACGAACAGGTCGTGCCGTGGCGACTGGCGAGCATCCTCTGCCCATGGGTTGTAACGGGCCCACAAGGTGGAATGGACTGGAAACAGCGGGTGCTCAGGACTCATGGACCCATGTCCCCTTAATCCAGCCTCGTTTGTACGGTGCACAGCGGGATTAGTGGAGTAGGTAAGGCTTAGCTGTGAAGCATCATATCATACGGTGCACGACGCAAGCGCCCCGTTGTCTGAGTCTCTGAACATGGCCTCGCTAACATTAGAGCAGATAGAAGCTCGACTGACATATGGTTTCTCCTCATAATCTTCAGATTATCGGCAGGTACTCTCTGTTTTTCTTTGAGCAAGTTAATCATGTGTTGCGGTCACAACGCAAGGGCATGCGAGTTTCATATTGTCATGATATTACACTATCAGACAAGACTTTCAACTTTCACATCACGAATAGAACTTACAATCCGCTATTTATCAGCTTGCATACGAAGCACTGCTGTGTCGGCCCATCACAATCCCGTGATCGTCAACAAGAATTTACTATAAAACAATATCCGCTATTTACCGGCTTGCATAGGAGCGTGTTCGTCTCACTGCTTTGCAGCGGCTGCTTTGCAGCGGCTACAGTGTTCGCAATTATTTCTTCTGCAGCAGTTACAGTGTTTCTGCAGCTGCTACAGTGTTCGCAGTTATTTTTCTGCAGCTGCAGCCGCAGCTGCAGCGAAAGGAACAGGCTGTTATAAGCATGTTTGGTTCCCATCGACAACACGCCACGCCAAACCAAACTTGTTTGGTATATTAACAAACTACAATTGCTACAACGTTTTTTTTTTTAATCTCCGCCAAACTTTTAGCTCAACAGTGACGGGGTGTAGCTGTCTGTGGCTGTGGCTGGGAGCCAAATAGGCTCGAAGTGCTGCTACGTCATGGCTGACAAACCAATTTCATTAAGTTTGATGACACAATTTGTCACGCACTCTATGCGTCAACGCCACAATTTGTGGCAAACGTTTCGGGTGCTGCATTTCGGCATGAAATCAGTTTTGAAAATTGTAGCGGCTGCCGTTTCTGTCTCAACCAAGCAGTTTCCAATTTTTATAACGTCGGCTTAATATGTGTTGTGGGAATCCGTGGGGGAGGGGCAACCAAACATCTTGATTGAAGGCGCCGCTGCACATCCAAACACAATTGCCGTAGCCGTAGCTACGCATCCAGACACAATGGTCGTCGCCACGCAGGCCAAACAGGCCCTGATTAATTATCAAAAAAAAAATTTATCAAAAAAACAGGCCCTGATTAAAGAAGTAAAAGAAGTACACAGCCGTGAGCCACGAGTGAAACTAGCTTTTCTATGCCAATAGTGGGTGTTTCACAAACTAATTTGAATAACTGAATCTCTGCTCGTCTTCTTGCCTTCGACATTTGTTTTTTTTTTTGAACTGAGCCTTCGACATTTGTTTGAGGTTAGATTTGCAGCCGGTAGCCAGGTTGCCTGATCCAGCGAAAAATGATCACGCTGTACTACAACTGCCATACAATTATTTGCTCAAAGGTACTACTACAGCAATCACGAGCCAAGCAAATAACCGAGAAACAGTAGCCTGATACTGATTGAAGATTATTACTCCGGGCTACTAGTAATCTTCAATCAGTATGCCAATGAAAGTACACTACGCTTCGCTTAAGAGCGAAATTAACGGCGGCAGGGGCAGGCGACAGTGAGCTGCCAATGCCAGGGGTGGCATACGGGCATAGCAACGGGGCATGCTCACCGCCGGCGCGCCTCCAGTGCCTTCTTCAGCTCCTCGCCCACATCGTCCACCGCAACAGCAGCCTTCCCGGCGTTCTCGGCAGCAGGTTCCTTCCCATTGCCCCGGCGATCCGGCTTCGCCTGGAACGAGTGGTAAGGCTGCGGCTGCGGTGGTGGCGCCGCCCTCCTGATCTCGACCCTGGGGGAAGGCGGGGACATGACCCTGCTGCTGCGGATCTCGGCGCGGAGGTCCTCCACGGTGCGCCGCAGCATCATGTTGTCGACGTTCAGCGCCTCCAGCTGCCGCCTCACCAGCGAGAACGCCGCCTCGTCGTCGTCGCCATGTCCTGCGCCATCCAAGGCGCCCGCCTCTGCGCTGCCGCGCTTCTTGCCGCCGTCATCGCGCGGGGACTGCTCGATGCAGATCTTGCTCATGACCAGCAGCGGCATCTTGCTGACGGGCGCGCGCGCGCCGCCCTTGTGCCCGTCGGCGAGCGCGCCGGGCTGCAGCTCCGGCGGCACGCGCAGGCCCCAGTTGAACCGCAGGCTCGCGCGGCCCCACAGCGGCAGCACGCTCCGCGTCGTCAGCCGCATCCCGGACAGCAGCGCGCCGAGCCCGCCGCCGCTCCGCCCCGCCGCCGCGACGTCCGCCGCGAACCCGTTCCCGCTGAACGAGAACGCCTTGGAGCTGGCCTCGTGCTCGTGGCCGCCGCCGTCGGAGACCTCCCCGATCTTGCGGGGCGCCGGGGAGGAAGAGGCGGCGGGGGCCGCGGAGGAGCGGAGCGTGTGGGCGAGGGAGAAGTCGCCGAGCCGGGGCTTGAGCCGGAGGAAGAAGGCCAGCGAGGACGGGTCGGAGGAGAGGAGGTTGAACTCGGCTGCGAGCGCGAAGGGGGCGCGGGCGGGGGAGCCGAGCGGGCCGAGGCCGGCGCGGACGGAGAGCGCGAAGGGGAGGCCGGGGTCGTTGGGGCGGTAGGAGAGGCGGAGCGCCGGGCCGGAGGCGAAGGCGGTGGAGAGGTCGAAGCGGAGCTCCCGCGGGTCGCCGCCGGCGGAGAGACCGGACTGGAACGGCAGCCCCAGCACGCCGATCGGGACCTTGGCCCGCATCAGCGGCCGGTCGTCGTCCCGGAATTTGATGGACGCCTTCATGGGTTTGGTGGCTGTGTAGTCGGTCAGTAAGAATTTCAGTGAACGGCGTACGATTTTTACGGCGTAGATCACGGCCACGCCATTTCGAGACGGCGGCGCCGGTGAGGTGGGGTGGGCAGTGGAAGAATGCGGCAAGGTGCGGCGATCGGATGGATGGGGAACGGATGGAGGGGGTGGGCTGAGGTGTTCGTTTCCGTTTTCAGGGACATCTTTCGATGTAATTACGGCTGTGCCATTCACCTGATTACCTCGTCAAACAAGAGAAAATATTTAGTAGAATCGTGAAAACCATTTTAAAAACCCTACTTAAGTTTTAAAAAATTATGAACCTGGCATACATATAAAGGACATGGTGTGAAACATGTAACAAAACTTGAAATCTAAATTTAACTTCTACTAAAAGATACAAATTAACAAATAATGAAGGATGAGAAGGAAAAAAGACAAAACAGTAATTGTGCAGTAACTGTGCGGTATTTTGTCCTCTTCTATTATGATTTTTTATTTTTTAATTTTTTCATAGGAAATGAGTTTTGATCTCAAATTTTGTATACATGTTTTTCCACCATGTCCTCTACACGTGTGTCAAGTTTCATAATTTTTCAAAACTTCTAAGTAAGTTTTTTCATAGAGCTTTCACGATTCCACCGAATGTGTGATTTGCACTGAATATTTTACTACCAAAAAACTCAAGATGACCATGGAAAATAGTCTACTTCTGATGTGTTGCCCTCGTGATGTATTACTTATCGTTTTCACTTATGATTTTTTCTATTTTATTCCCGAACAATTCATTGTGTCTATTTTATTTATTAAATAAAACCTTGGCTCGAATTACTTCCTTAAACAATTCAAGTTGATAGAATGTACCGATTTTATTGGAGATGCTAAATTCAACGTTCAACCCTTGAGTAAGTGAAATTCGACATTCAACCCTTGAGTAACTAATGTGTGGGCCAATATAATGATTTCAAGTACGTTTCATGTCATTATTAGCATTAGGAGAATTGTTAATTTTGTGCAAAGTTCCATGTTTTTGTGTTGGTGGAACGTTAAAATTGGTAGTCACAGACTCACGGTAGCAATGTGATTTCTTATCACCAAGAAAATCTTATTATATACCTTTTGATGTCACCTAACATTTGTGAAAAGTGTTGTATGTGCGATGCATTTATGATAAATATTTACCATTGGGATATGTTTGGACCGATGATATTGAGATTTTTTCACAATAGAGTGCCATGCGTTGTTGACTAACGCCAGTCGATGCCGACGACGCGTTGTCATGTATGGGTACCATCTACAACCAATGGTCTCTAAAGCCGTCAGAAGAGGTCATCGTGCCACAACCATAATGATCCTGTATGAGGTATCCAAAGGTACCAATGGGTGCTACGACCGAGCTTTATAGCAGAACTTTATGGCACCAAAGGGGCAATGCCCCCCCCCCCCCCCCCTCCCAAAAAAAAAAGCAACAACAACATACCTTTCTTGTGATTGCAAAAAATAATAATAAAAAAATGCATGAATAGCCCCTCTTGTCTTTAAGGCTCCATGAAGACTATTCACAATAGTCAGCATCACATGTGATGCCGAAATGCAAAACTTCAACACCGATGTTTTGTTTTGCATTAGGCTGCAGTGGTAAGCACCATTAGCGGGTCCCGTCTCACAAATAAACTAATATGCAAATGGAAAGCTGATGCGACCTGGGTACTGCTGACAAGGGGGCCATACACGACTACCCACAGTAGTGCGAATAACCGATGCTGAAACGCTCTCTTTCTTCTTTCAGCATCGGTGCAGACCACTGCAGGAGGCGGTGCTGAATTGAGTTTCCTGGCTGCCGGATCATGTAGAAGCATCGGTGTTGAAACATTAAAAAATTATTAATCAATGCATGCGCTGCCTCAACTCAGCACAAGAGCAGCTCTCGCGTGCTGGAATCAGATGAGATGGCCCTACGCAACTCTTTACACCGATGCTGAACCATTGCAGGTTTTCCTGGAAACTCGGCATCGAGGTCAAGATGCAAGAGAATATTCTTTTCAGCATCGTTTCTATTGTGGACAGTCTTACTTTATCTTTCAAGCACCGGATCATGTTCTTTCCTCGATGCCGGAAATTTTTCTTTAAGCATCGTCTCCTGCAGTAAGCACCGATGCTGAAATCCTCTCTCACTTGTTTTCAGCATCGGTTTGGCTACCACTGTGGCTAGACTAAGAGCTTGAGTCCGATTGAGATGGCCCTTTAACTGTAACCAGGGCGGTGGCTAGCTAACGTGGAATTCTACCGTTCTAGATTTTTTTTTTAAAAAAAAGCCTCTTTGGCTGGAAAGAAAACTTTTCATGCATTGACCTGGTGATTTCTACCTTCATTTAGTTCAAAAATTTAATGACTCACAAACTCACATTTGCGGGAAAACATTCATAAACGTGTTTCTCTTTAGCTTTATAAGAAACATTTAATCTCTCTTCTTCTTCTTCTTCTTCTTTTTTTTTTTGCGTAGGAGAAACAGTGGAAATATTGTGGTACAACGAGAGACCACAATACATCAGCTAACATCTGTGAAAGCACTTTGTTATCTCGCGATGCATTTACAATGAACATTTACCATCCACGCCTTGCTTCGCTAGATTCATTTACGACCGAGGATCAAGATTTTACGCAACAGCCATGGCCATGCGTTGGTTGACTCCGGATAAACCCATCGCACGCCGCAGTCTAGCAAAACCCAAAACCCTACAACTGCAGAACTACGAGCTTTCCCTCCTTTTCCTCGATTCGCTTCCACCGCGAGGAATGGTGGGCCGGACGGACCCCGACTCGGGGCGCAACGCGGCCGGCGGCGGCAAGGGAGGGCCGACGCCGGTCGAGGGGTGGCGAAAGGAGCTCGCCGCCGCGTGGGGCCAGAGCAACGCCGAGAGGGGCGCGCTTCGGGCGCAGTACGCCGCCGTCAGGGGCATGATCCGCGGTGAGTATGCTATTGCTAGCGCGCCGCCAGGCCACGATTTCATTTTCACCTCAAGTCATCGCGTCGATCAGTAGATTTGTTGGCACCGCTGGTAGTGATGGCCGTGTGCGTGCGCAGATGAGAAGGACGACCCTGATCTCGGCGTGTTCGATCCCGCCATGTCCAAGATGGAGAAGCTTCACGAACAAGGTGGGTATGATTTCCGCTGCATCTTCTCTCTGTCATAATTTCTGTTGCGTGCATTTCTTCATCTCGACAGCATAGGGTGGTTGGATCATGTTCGAACTGTGGTTAAATTCCGAGATTTTTTTTTTGGACGGGTGAACTCCGAGATTTTGTTGTAGCACGACAACTGCACACTGAAAATTTAGCGTGCTACCAAACAAGATTTCTCGATGTGTTGATCTCTGCTTGGTGATCAATTTTCAGTTCAAAGACCGATGGAGCAGCTCGCGGACGGAGAGGCTCTGCTGGACCTTGCCAGCGTCCTGGTCTCGGCTACCAAGTCCGAAAACAGAGAGGGACCGACCCCATCGCAGTTCGTCGCGTCCCTGCTTAGAAAATTTGGTGTTGGACCTTCGCCGCTCGTTGACTCTGACGAGTTGTTCTCCTGGTCGAATCTTGCTACTGTAGCATCGCCATTGTTCATGGCAGCAACCGGGTGCCAAACAATGTACGTGCAATCTATCTTCATGCCCCGACTTAAATTTGTTGCAGGGTTGTTTTGTACACATGCTGAAATTTCAGGTATCTTCAACTGTTTGATTTCTAGGCAAGGTCCAATGGATCTTGCAATCAAGGAACGAAGGAGGCGTGCTGTTAGAAGACAATCCTGGCGCTTTGATACTAGTAAGCCTGCAGTGGTCAGTTTCAACCATACCCGTCTCAATTTGTTAACCCATCCAACTTGCTTGATAAACTCAGTATAACTAGTTATAGATAATCCTGGCGCTTCGATACTAGTTATAGATTCATCAGGGAGATTCATTCGGTTCAGTTTCACCTTTGAATTATTCAGTTAGCATGGAAATACTAATCAGTTAAATTTTTCTATTTATAAACTATGGATCATTAAGCAGTCTCTTTTTTAGTGAATCCGCCAATGTTCTGCTTATTTTGTTGAATCTCCCTCTTATTTTTTTTCCAAAGAACTTATCTCCCTCCTTTTATTAGACAAATTCATTTACATTTTGTTTATTTATTAAGTAGTTATTTGTTGCATTATTTTGCTGTTTATGTCAGACTTTGATGGTGTATTTGATTTCCAGATTTGACATTTTTACTTACTCTGCAGATTGATGAATTAGCCGCAGAGCCAGATGAAAGGAATGAGACTGACGAGAACATGGCTGTCATGTTCGGCCTCTTAAGAAGGAACAAATGTGTGAAACTGGAAAATATCATTTTGAATCGGCAGTCTTTTGCACAAACGGTGGAGAATATATTTTCACTTTCATTTCTAGTGAAGGATGGAAGAGTAGCGGTAAATGTGGATGACAAGGGGGATCATTATGTCAGTAAGTGCCTTTTCTGATAACCCATCCCACCTTACAAATGATGATTGATTGTGGTGGAAAACAAAATAGCTACTATCTACTGTTTAATGCTGGTGAAAATATTGTGTCTCATTATTTTAAAAAAAAACTGTGGCTTTTATTGTATTACAGTTCCAAAGAATGCTCCAGCAGCTGGATTGATAGCCTCCGGGAAAGTGCTTAGCAGCCAATTTGTATTCCGGTTTGATTCCAAGGACTGGACGGTAAATAAGGGGTTCAATATGTGGCAGTCATTCCAAATTGATACTCAATGTCATACTATGTTTTCTGTATTTCTGTTCCATCCACTACTGCTGACACTTTACAATGCTCTGCCTCTGTGCGTCCGCAGATAATGAAAGGCATTGTTGAGCCAGGAAACGAGCTAATGCCTCACAGAAACTGTAACCATGGTGATCAACAGAAGGATGCACGATCAAGTCCCGCTGGTGATGGTTCTAGGTTAGGTTCAGATTCCATACCCCGAAAACAAAACAAGGCATTCGCAAAAGGAGAAGTAATGGAGGACGATTTAACCAATGGTCGCTGTGGACATGACGTTCCGAAGAGGCGGAAAAGATCACATGCCGCCCGGAAATTGTTTTCTGACGAAGATTAATAGCAAGTAGTAGTATATCAGGCTAAAACAGCAAAGATGACGTGGCTTCACTGACCGTTTTAGTTAGTGCCGGTTTGATGACACTGAACTGTATGCAATGCACTTGCAAGCATGCTTAGGCAGTGCTGTTTCTTTCCTTTTTTTTTTTTCTGGTTATGTT
This sequence comes from Eragrostis curvula, assembly GCA_007726485.1. Taxonomy (NCBI): domain Eukaryota; kingdom Viridiplantae; phylum Streptophyta; class Magnoliopsida; order Poales; family Poaceae; genus Eragrostis; species Eragrostis curvula. Next base: position 6,380,696 of record RWGY01000051.1, on the reverse strand, counting down.
AGGAGGAATGAAGCTCAAAACATTCAAACATGTGGATGGTTATGACATTGTTTATCAATCGCTGCATATATGGTACCATTTAAAGCAGTGCATGAGTTTGCTCATTGTGAAACATGCCAGCAGGCACTGCTACAGCTCTAGCAATGTTGACGCCTGGTTTATCGCAATGGTTTCAGAAATGCAAATGTTCTTGGAGATAGGTAACATACGTTGTTGTCTGGCTTCTGCGAGACTAGTTGCAGTAGACTCTGGCCAGCGGACGATAAGCATGCGGGCACGGTTCCGCTGTCGTGTAACCGTCGCACTACGGCTGCAAACGCACCCAATTTCACCCGCAGACTTGCAGCACCTTGGCTTGATGCTTAACCTGAACCCACTGCCATCGAGCTTCCAAAGCCACCAGTCGCTTCGGTCCGTCGTCCTCCGTCGCAAGTTTGCGAATTTCTCTAGATGATCCAGCGATGTGGAGGACGTACGTGTGGCCAAGTTCAAGGAACCGAAGAGCTCACCGTGACGCCACGCACCTCCCGATCGGTGGAAGCTGCCGGGCCGGGCATCTCCCCCGCACGCGTTCGGATGAGTGGCCAGAGTTCTAGGCCACGGCGAGCGTTTCCAGAAGACGGCGGCGAAGAGCTCGCCATCGTGCGCGACGCCCGGGCTCCCGGCTCCCGACCATCTCCTCCGCCTGCCCACGCGGACGCTTGGCCAGAACAGTGATAAGGAAATCGACGACGACGTCGCCAGCGTCCTCGATGCGCGGCTCGCCGTCGACCTCCGCCACGATGCTCTGCCCCGCGCCTTGTTTGTGACTCGCTGACCCCGAGCAACGACCAGTCAACTCACCTGATCCGGGCCGCGGGGGACAGATCGAACGGCTGCCAGTACCCAGGGGCGGTCGCTATTTGAAATAGCGACCTCCCCTTGTCCAGACAAGGACGCCGCGCCACAGCTCTGCGGTGCGCGCCTTGGCCTTTGTCCTCGCCAACGTCTTTGATGCCCGTCTCCGGGCGGTCGAATTGGCAGGCAAGCATGCAGGCAAACGTCGGGAGGAGCTCCTGGCTCGGCCGTTGCCGCGCCGGATCCTCCCACTGGCGTGGCGTTCCCTCCCTTTTAGACTGACCGCAACAGTATTCTTTATTTTCCACCCTCTAAAGAAATATTCTCCACCACCTCTAGAACGTTCCACCCTCCAAATTAGATTTCGCTGCAACAGTTTCCTGTATCTTGTCCTCCATCCCTCCCGCCGCCGCTTGCTCCCCTGCTCCCGCCTGCTCCCCTGCTCCGGCGCCGCCCTGCTCCGGCGCCGCCCTGCTCCGGCGTCCTGCACCGCGGCGGCGAGGTCTGGATGCGCGACGCAGGCCGGGTCGTCGCGGAGCGCGAGCAGCCCGTCGGCACGGCCTCCGACGGCGTGGTGGGCTCGGAAGACGCCGAGGCGGCGACAGCGACGCCGGCAGGCTCCGTGGCCGCCGCGGAGGATGAAGGCTGGACCTGAAGGCCGCCGCCGCCGTGGCTGCAAGTTGCTGCTGCTGTCGGTTGCGGAAGCACTTGGAGCAGAGATCCAGCGTGGCGGGTCTGCCGAAGAAGCCGCAGTAGTTGCCCAGAGCGGCGCGAACCTTCGAATAATACATTCACCTTTGACTCTTATGCTTTTCGCAAAAAAAAAAAAACTTAGAATGTTACGCTTTTCGCAAAAAAAAAACTTTGAATTTTATGCGCGCGCGCGCACACACACACAAAAAAAAAAAACTAGCGCGGTCAGGCGAAACGCAGTCAGCCTCAGGCGGTAGCGATGTGCTCGCGGATTTCAAAATCCTCCCCCAAATCTCTCCTTCCTCCGCCGCTTTCCCCACTTTCTCCCGGCGCCCCCACACGCCGCCGACCTCCTGCGGCTCCTCCCCGAGTCTCGACCCGGCTCCCTGCTTAGAAGCTTCTGGATCCTTCTCTCCAGGGGCTCGAATGGAGAAGTTCAACGACCGCATCTACGAGAAGTACATTGCCCTCAAGGTACCGCTCGTTCGCTTTGTTCCTCCCAAAGTCCTTCTGCCCGTGGTGGCTCCGAACTCTGACAGTGCCTTTTGTCCCTTTGATCTGGCTCCGCGCCGTAGAAACGAGAGCAGGAGCGGACTGCGGATTTCCAGAAGTTGTACAATGGTAAGGCATGCGCCTTGTGGGTGGGATTGTTTAGGGGGAAATGCCTGCTCATTCTTTTCTAATCTGTGGGTTCTTTGATGATGCAGAGACGATGGATTGGGTCAAGGACCTCCACAAAGAGAAGGAGGAGCTCTGCCAGAAGCTGTAAGAGAAGATATATATGTTTGTGCACGGGTTAGGGTTTCCTTGTTTGTGGCTGGGGGACGAAATGGTGCCTATGCCGTTGCTTAAGCCTCTCACATTTGTTTTTCATTTCGTTTTGTCAATTTGATGATGCCAGGTTGGAAGCTCAGGACGAGCTTAAGAAAAGCCAAACAGATTTCCTTGACCAGATTCGAGGTGATGGTCTCTATCAAATCTCGAATTGCCCTTTCTTTTCACTTGGACCCGTTTTAGCACTTGGAATAAGAGTCTGTAGTTAGGCACGTTTATGGAACGGTTATTCGTCTTTCAGAATTGGAGGCGGTAACGTATCCTCCCTTATTAGAAATACTAATTGGTCAGCTTGTGCCAGTGCCAGTGGTTATCTTCGTGATGCTCTGGACTAGGAACAACTCAGATTTCGTACTGATTATCTAATTAATGATGAACGGTGCAAATACTTCCTCTGTTTCTAAATTGTTGATGTCGTTGGTTAGTGCAAATTTAGAAACAGATGGGTACCTAGGAAGGTTACACACAATAAGTACATCTGTTAGTATTTTGAGTTGTATACGTGTTTGGATGCCTTTTCTCTTCCTTGTTGCTATTTAATTTGTTATAGGAAGTAGTCGTGTATTGAGTTAATCCTGATTCGAAAAAAAAAAGAGACAACCTTTTGAGCATTTATGCTCAAATTAGGGGATCGAGAAAGCTTGGTGTTTGATGATTAAATTTCATTGGGAAATAGTATGAAGCGAAATGATCATACTTGTTGTAGGGTATTATTGACCAGTTGGAGGTTGAACAAAGGTGTAATGGTTCTTAGGCCAATATGTAACAGAAAGTGTTCCTTCCATCTCGCAAAATTTGTCTGGACACCCTAATCATGAAGACCATTTAAGTATTTAGTCCTGAGAAAATGTTAATGTGATAAGACCAAAGTACACAATTATACCCTTTTTAAGTGACATGCTAGTCATATAATCTGTTTCACATAATTAAAATATGAATGTAGTATAAATGTTGCAATAACTACGTTATTGTTTCTCGTAATGGACATGTTCTAGACTATTTGGGGTATTGTTCTATAAAGTAAAACACAGTGGAGGTCAAAGCATACCACCTTATTGCATTGAATACAGAAAGACATCTGAGTGGGATGCTTATCAACATCTAATAAATTAGCTATATTTGTTTTGTGTAAATACATTGAAACACAAACTGTTTGGTGTTTTGTCTACTGTAGCCAGTATTGCCAATCAACTGTCCACTTTGTTTTTGATATTTTTTTTGTATCAGCCATTCAAATAAAAAGTGAGTATTCCATGCTCATAGCAAACTAAGAGAAAAAATAATGTTATGCTGTCCCTTGTTTTGTCTTGTTGTATTCGGGACTACTTGGGCGGCTGCTCCGATGTCTTCTCGTGTTCATATGCATGCCTTTATAGTCTAATTATACTATGGTCCAAAATATGTTTCATTCACCTATTATTTCATTTTTCGTTGAATATTATGTGGTTACTGAACAGTGCTACATGACCAACGCTTTAACACTATCTTGCAGTCTTACCAATGTATGGGAATGCCATTCATGTTTTGCTTGCACCTGTGAATATCAGAGGTTATGCCAAAGTATGTGTTCCACACAAGTTATGTGATATAAAGTAGGCCTTGCAGTAGGCTAGCAACACTGTTAAAATTATGTGTTTTCTATGCGATATTTTAAGGTTGCTAAAATGGTTTCTTCCATCTTCTGTATAATTTGGTGTCAACTCAGTTTTAGGTGCACCAAATCAGATTTACTTATTTTCAATTTTTTGTGTCGTGCAGAAAAGGATCAGGAAATTTTCAGGCTTAACCTTCTTTTGGCTGAGAAGACTGACAAAAGCAACTCGACAACTACTGGATCTCCAAACAGGACCCCTGAAATTATCTTTGAAAATCCAACTCCAGCTCCGCCTGCAAAGAAGACACGACAGTCAAACAGCAGGGCGAAGAGGGCGCGAGTTAGTGAAGAAGCTATTGTTCCCAACAGCAGTAGCCCTGAGGAGGAAGCTCGAGAGGTCTGTTTTTTTTGCAGAAGTCCCACATAGTTCATTGTAATGTATAACATTTGAGTGAGGCTCTGTTTTCTGATACCTTTATTTTTACTGAATTGGTCCTGCAGTTAGAATGCACTCAAAGTCATACGTTCACCACAGGTTAGTGATAATATGAATGCTGTTACCACTTTTTCGCATGCCTCTAAATCAGTTAAACTTATAGGATTTTTTTTGCTTTCAGGGATTGGAGGAAATGAAAGTTCCAGTGCTCATATGTTTCGTATGCTGCTTGAGCTGCTTGGATCTTTGGTCTGCATGAAGATTTCATTAAACAAAGAAACAGAAGAATTCTCAGTTTCTGTCTCCCATGAAGCTAGTGGTACTTGCATATGCCCAGTCTCATGTTCTTGTTATACTGTAGCCCTGTACAAGAATGGGATTAGCTATTTTGCTTTATATCTTTTGATTCTTATCTGAATTATCATGTGATTTCTTGTGCATTGTGTTGCCAAATTGTATTAAGAACTGGTGTTGCATCTTCGATTCATGATTTTCCTTAAATTGAATAACTCAAATACACATGCTAATTCCTTCTGATCTTTTCTTTTTGGTGACTGCTCTGTGGTTTGTTCTGGCCTTATTGGGTCTTATTGGGTGAAATAACATATGGTGCACAGTAGGGATGTTAGAGAATGAATTATCGGAAAAGATGTAATACTTGTAAATTGACAGGTTCTGAGATGTATTAGGGTGTTATACTTTTTCAATGCTAGCAAAAAATTATCTAGTGAAAATATTAGTTACATATGGCTAAGTGCTCCGGTTAATTGCAAGTTATTGATATGATTTTTATTTTTGCCCATGATGTTCTATTCAATATTAAATATTGTAGTGCAAAGGAGTTGAATATGAACCTTAAAGAGTTGTTCAAACTATGCAGGTTACAGTTTTACGCTCACATGGTTAGAGCAACATAATGAATGGTTATACAAGGTCTCGTCCTTGGGCAACCTGGAGAAGATAGCATGGGACTGGATGAATCAAGACATAAGACTCCCAATGTTCATGTGTAGTATGTTCTTTCAGAGGATATCAGACGTCATCCCAAAACGCTGACTGCATGCTGCTCTATGTTTTATGTAGCTCAGATTACCTGCTGAACTGGGAGCCTCGGGATGTAAAAATGATTGACAGGCCATCTCATTGCAGAACTGCTGCTAGGCTATCGTCCCCCCCCCCCCCCCCCCCCTCGTTTGTTGCTCAGTGTCCTATGTGCATACAACTGGTTTGTGGGTTTCAGTTGTTACCTCATGCAGTCAGTTCGTGGGTGTCAGATAATAATCGCCAAGTAATCTCCCAATGTTCATGTGTAAGATGCTTATTGGTTTATTTTGCTGAAGAAAGAAATATCTAAGGCTGTCTGTAACATGTGGTTCATTGCAGATCTGCTCTAAGCCCATCTGCTCATTGCCCAGGAATCTCCATATTGCTCTTACAATTTGGCTAGTTTGGCTGTTTTATTTAGGCCGACTATGATGGCAACACCGAGTTTTGTTGGTTGTTACGTCAGAATTTAAGTAATTCTTTTCTCCTGAACGGTGAGAATTGATAAGTTTTTAGTTTCCATTTTTTTCTTTGCGATTTGGGAAATCAAATTGATCACCCCTCCATTGATCAGCATCAGCACTGGCTAACAGGTGGCCAATGCATCACGATGAAATAACAGGAGGCAAAAACCAGTAAAATGAATCACTGAACATCCCATACAACTGAAGAGAACAATTACAGATCAAGAGTTTTTGACTCGCCAAGCTCGAGCCGTTTCACGTCCTCCCTCCAACACCAGACAAGACCCATACCAACGAAAAAAAATTCTATCTAATGTCTTCTCCATCCACCATCTGCTAACCTTCTCCACCATCTTCCTGAACTCTGAACAATGGAAAACGAGGGAACGAACAAACATTTCAGATTTTCAGAACAAGAAGAAACCAATCGATCGCGTTAACCAACAAAAACATGTCGAGTTGTTGCATACCTTCCTGGTTCGCCCAGAGCGCGGCCGCCTGCGTGTTGAGTGGCGAATCGTTGTTCGGCTCTGCGTGTGCGGCAACAGAACAAATCAATCAGGAACAGGAACAGGAACAACAGGATATGGATCGAAGCAACCGTGTCGGCGAGTCGGTTCGATTCGTACCTCCGAGAAGGCTCTGGATGGAGAGGAGGATGGTGCGGACGTCGTAGGCCGAGGACCACTTGTCCTGGAGGATGTCGAGGCAGATGTTGCCGTGGACGTCGACGTTGGGGTGGAAGCAGGGGGTGTCGAACCGCACCTTGGGCGGCTTGTAGGGGTAGTCGGAGGTGAAGGAGAGCCCGAGGCGGTAGGAGGTGCCCTCGTAGGCGGTGCCCGCGGATCCCGCGATGGTGCCCACCCAATTGAAGATGTTGTCCCCCTCCGGGAACGCCGACACGCCCGGGTCGCCGCCCATCATCAGCGCCATCAGCTCCGACTGCAGCCGCCGCATCACCGACTGACCCTCCGCGCCGCGCGCGCCGCCCGCCGCGGCAGGCTTCGCCCCCGCCGCTGGGGCGGATGCCGCGGGGACGTTGGTCGCCTCGTTGTTCTCGCCGCGAGCCATGGTCCGATCCGTGCGGGGTGGTGGTCCTCGCTCCGCTCTCTTTCTCGCCGGCGGTTGGATCTGTCGGGGGCTCGCGGCGAGGAAGTGGAGAGGGAGAGAGGGAGATCCGAGGAAGCGAGAGAAGTGGGAGAGGGAGCGGCGGTGGGGCGCGGGTTATAAAGGCCAGAGGGGATTGGTGTGAATTGGGCTTGATGACCGTTGGGGAGGAGGGCGGCGCGCTTTGAACCCGCCGTTGCAAGCGACCTGCGGCTCTGATTGTGATTGTAGGATTGGTGACCTGGCTGACCACCGCCGTGTCAAATCAAGGGCTCGGAATCAAAGGCCTAACGACTCGAATGATGGACTCGAATTGATGATCAGATCTTGCAGCCCGAAACAAATGCTGAAGAATGTACCTTACTGTCAGGATATTGGTTCGTCGTAGAGGATTGTTTGTGGTGAAAAAATGTAGTCGTATTTACCCTGCCACCTCATTTAGCCATTTTTTAGAAAAAAATGTAGAAATGTTGAAATACTAGTGAATTGTACCCCGTCTTCGTTTCGGAGGTGGCACTGGGATAGACACATTTGTTTGACGAGGTCAGGTCCGTTAAGACATAGTAGTTTCGATGGGATTTACAGAAATCCATCAGGATCAAGTGATCTCCATGTGAATACTTAGCTTCGCTCATGTTATATGTAATTTTATGGCAAATTTGTCTGGAGCACACTGAGAAAGCGTGACATTACCCACGACACACTGTCAAAGTCAATTTCGTCCGAGACACACTACGATTCTCTGACAATTGTCTGTGACACACTTTTAACCGTTTAACAATTAATTTCAACTTTTTTTTATCTTAATACATAAAATACATTAGGACTTGAAACTTGGCACAAATATACATTATTGCAATGTCTATCATTAAAAAATAGAGCTAGATTTTTTTTCGATTGTGGTATCCTTAGTTCATTGTTTTAATATTTAATGTGTCGAGCAAACCATGCAAAGAATCGAAAAAAATCTAGATCCACTTTTTAATGATAGAGAATGCGATAATGTATATATGTACTAAGTTTGAAATCCTAATGTATTCTAACTATTGAGATAAAAAAAGTTGAAATTATTTGTTAAACGGTTAAAGTGTGTTACAGACAATTGTCAGAGATTCGTAGTGTGTCTCAGACAAAATTGACTTTGACAGTGTGTCGTGGGTAATTCCATGATTTCTCAGTGTGCTCCAGAAAAATTTGCCTAATTTTATAATTCACCAATACATGACGGTATTGCACGTTCACAAGAAAAAATAAATCAATATCAAGATAATTTATATACTGAAAAAGATGTGACAGCTATGTTACCCATTTAACCATTTGCTCAACGACTTGGCACAAGTTATTTGAACAAAGGTTCCTCTTACCAATCGAGCCACTTAAACTGGATACCACCGGTTTTGTTGAAAACCATACAAATTTTGTCCAAATTTTAAATTCGTTTGAAATACAAATCCGAAAGCCGGTTACCCCCCGTGAGTTGTTTGGTTTCATATTCATGTTGGATCAAGATCCTACGGTTGTCGGATGGCATACCAAAGCCAAACGTGGTACACACTTTTTTTTTTTTTAAACGACGTGCTACACACTCGTGGAAGAGTCCGGAGCGAGTCGAGCACACCCCGAACCGATTCGACCGCACCGTCTAGAGTCCGAGCGAGTCGAGCACACCCCGAACCTCTTCTCCGCCAGGACAAGCACGAGCTCGAGCCCGAGCAGCCAAGCCGCCTCTCACGACGAGCGAACCCCGCCTCCAGGCCTAGGGTTTCTCCTCCGTCCCTCCCAGCTCCTCTCCGGCGAACCAGGTGGGTGGAGCGCTCTCTCTCTCTCTCTCTCTCTCTCTCTCTCTCTCTCTCTCTTCTCGCTAGCTTCGAGCCTGTCACCTAATCCATAGGCCCGGGTCGTAGGGCGCGTTGATGGCAGCGGCACCGGCTCCGGCGGATGCCAAGGCGGAGGCCGCCAAGATGGACCTCCTCGAGGACGATGACGAGTTCGAGGAGTTCGAGATCGACCAAGGTACGCGCGTCCGGCCGTGCCCTCCTTCTCCAATACCTGCCCCTGTCGCTGGCTGCGCTGCGATGTCCATTGGGGCGAGTAGATTTGGTCCATTACTTGGAATTTGGAAAGACGTCCGGTTTTGCCATCACCTCCGGGCGCCCCACCCGATTGGTTTCAGGAAGATTCGGGCGGGGCTTGGGGAAAAGTAGCAGGGATTTAGTTGTTTTTGTTGTAGCACGGGCTGGGAATCAACATAGAGGGCAGATTTGGTTCCTGAATTAGCTTGGACATTCGCTGATGCTTCCTAAGTAATTAACCTGCGCTTGCATTTTCAAACTCGCAATTAGCCAATTGTGTGTAATTCGTCCTGGAAACCTTTCAATGTATGTGTCCTTTGCGCAGTTGGCTTTAAAAGTTCTTATAACTCTGTGCTATTAGCTAGCTTGCATTGCATCTAGGTACTCTTGGAGTACATAGACTCTTTTATTAAAAGAATCTGAACAGATTTTATGATTTGGTCACATATGTGTAAAAGACCATAGTCGCCCTTAAAATTAGAATTCGGTACCAATGAGTTATCAACCCAGATAAAATAGGGTCTCAGATACGGTCAAAATCCAAAAATAATTGTAATACTCTGGCTTCTCCTGTCAAAACATTGTAATAGTAAGGCATGTAAAGAATATTGTATTATGATATTTTTCTTTTCTTCTATCTTTCCCCCCTTTTCTTGTGGCATTTGCACGCTTTTGTCAATGTCCAGACTGCAGACTGTATGCGGATGCTGCCATTGGTTTTTAACTTTTGACTTCGCAAAAACCATTATATTGTTATGCAACCTTACGATTCATATCATATTAATTCATGAAAGGCTGTTCGACCTTGGGTCTAAGTAAATTTGAACCAATCCAGGTCTTAATCGAATATTTTTGATTGAACAAAGCAATGAAGGATGCTAATATACTATTGTACTCACCACCGAACCGATTTATGATATGAGGGCTCGAGTTTATGTTGTACACTCATGTAATTTCTAGTTTACAGCAGGGAAAACTCTAATGAGGTGAAAGTGCTATATCTGTTGTTGCAAGATTCTAAGCTTCTTTTTATTAAAATATATGTTTTGATTTGAGCATATGCCTGATCCAGTGGCTGCTGGCTGGAAAAGGAATCTGATAGTGTCCACTTATAGTCACCCATGTGCTGGATGTTTCTTAAGTGATTTAGGCTCTCACCTAGCTAGTAAACATAGCTACTTGCCTACTTTCAGTAAGCCAAGATTATCGTTTATAAAATATAACTACCTGATTTTTTTTATATGCACTAGCATTCATGGTTATCTGCATGAGTTATTGTTTGGTTGATTAGGATGTTAAGGTAGGAAAATCTGACTATGTGCATGTCAATTTATACTACGATGTTCAGTTTTGCTAAATAATGAAACATTACTTATTAAGTTTCCTGCTAGCCTAGCCTTTTTGTTCATCAATTTTGCCAAACAATGAAACATACTCCTAACAAAGTTCTCTGCTAGCTCATTCATCTAGCACTTACTAACTTCAGCAAACATCTATCTCAAACTGACGTGCACTAATGTTATCCCATATTATTTACCCTATACTACCTTATGCCGCTTACAATAAGGTCTGGTTGCCTTTGTTAGTTGTAATGGATGGTCAACCCATTTCGGCGGTATAACTCTTGTTCTTTGTTGTGACATGGCTGAGTGCATGTTTCCTCTGTCGCATATCTTTGGAACAGAACTGCCAAGTTTTTTTTTGGCCTTCTGGAATGTTCTGAAAATAATTTAGTTATTCATAACATATCTATTATGCTGCACATGGTTTAAATGTTTGTGCTGACACACTTCTCAAATATGCAGAATGGGATGACAAGGAAGATGGCAATGAAGCCGCCCAGCAGTGGGAGGATGACTGGACGATGATGATGTAAACGATGATTTCTCGCTCCAGCTGCGTAAAGAGCTTGAGGAAAACAGCGCCCAGAAGAGCTGAACTATATCCCTAGTAATGTTGCTGTAGTAGTAGTAATCGTACCACCTTGTGTGACCGTTGCATCCTGAACCATGATGTTCATTGGACCAATCATACTAAATATGGTTCTCTTATGCGTCTGGTAGCAAACCTATATGTGGAACAGAATGTCCGTCTTATTATCGGTTATAATTTGAATGTGAACGTTGATATCCGACCTTGTGGGAACTAACCAAAGGTCATGGCCAGGTCTGTCTGTGCTAGTTGCAGCTTAAATATTCCTAAACCTGCTGTTCTTCGAAATTATTTCTGCTGCTAAGCGTGTTCCCTGAGGGTCAACTCTCGGACTAGCCAGTAGATATTCTGCTCCACTTTGCCTTCTTCAGCATTTTAAGCATTTTGAGGTGTGAGTTCTGAAATTGTTAGCGCTGCTGCTGTCCAGGAAGCGGAGTTGGCGGGAACGTCAAGTCAGGATAGAAAAAGGGCACGCAGGAGCCGGCGCGCCAAGAAGCCCAACGCTCGGGTCCATGGGCCGGAGTGGATCAATGATGCACAGGCCCACCCGAGCGCTGCAGCCGTGACTACTTAGCGCGAGCGAACGGTGGAGGAAGGCATCAATCATCAGAAAGCAAAAGCATCACGCTGTTCTTACCCGCTCTCCAAGTTTCTACTTCTTCCTCTATTCTTAGCTGTCTTAGTTTTGGCTCGAGTTGTAATCGAATCTTGTAATCGTACTGCTGTTCGTCGGTTGTTAATTCCAATCAGTAGTCGGTTGCTGACATTTGGTATCAGAGACATCGATTCCTGAATCTGGAGGCGCTGCATCACCACTACACCAGGAAGGCTAAGATGGCGGGTGCGGTGGATCCAAATCTGAAGCTCGCCCTCGATGCTCAGGCCAAGCTCTTCATCGCGGAGATGGACAAGCGCTTCGCCAAGTTCGAGGAGAAGTGGGAGCCGTGGGTCGCCGCCTTGGAGAGCAGCGTCCACAAGCTCGCCGCGCTACCCGCAGTGAACGACGCCATCGCGGTGTCGGAGGAGATCCACAACACCGTCGCCGAGCACATGGCCGCCATCGACAACTCGGCGTCCGAGCGTTGGAGAAGCTGGAGGCAGCGGCTACGACGCGCGTGGCGGCGCTCGAATCGGCGGCCGCCGTGTTCGAGTCTTGGAGGCCGCGGATCGAGAACTCCGTCGACTACGTCAAGTCCGCCGTCGACGGCGTCCGCACCGACATCTCCAAGTACCATGCGACCTGGAACAATGAAATGCGCTCGGCTAACTCCTTCAAGCCAAGCGTCCTCGGAGAGCACGGGTCGACCACGCGCACCACTTCGAGGGAGTGCGAGTCGACGGCCCTCATGGGCACCGCGAGGCTTCAACACACCGGGATACTGGTTTGGGGGGGGGCTGTGTTCACCCAAACCCATGTCCCGGACAATGGTACGCCCAAGGATTCTCACCCCAATTTCAACGATTCCCTGCATAAGCCAACATCGCCATCGCGTTTGAGTCTCATGTGTCTGACCGTCATCTGCACGGCAGCTCCCTAAAATGCATTTCCCTAAATTCGATGGCGAGAATCCCAAGCTATGGCAGAGCAGATGTGAGAATTACTTTGAGAGTATGGTGTGAGTGAATCCCAGTGGATGCGTGTTGCGTCTATGCATTTGAGGGTGCTGCTGCGCGCTGGTTGCAATCCGCCGAGCGTCGTGTTTAAGCATAGTAGTTGGCAGGAATTTTGCAAGCTCATTACTGAACGTTTGGTAGGGATCAGCATGAGGCTCTTATCCGGCAGATGTTCCATATCCGCCAGGATTCCACAGTTGCTGAATATGTAGAAAAATTTTCTGCACTCATAGATCAGTTAGCAGCTTATGAGTCTCACACTGACCCTTTGTACTACACCACGCATTTCATGATGGTCTTAGAGCTGATATCAAATCTATTATCATGGTACAACGGCCCTTCGGATTTGGATATGCTTGTGCCTTGGCTCTTGTACAGGAAGAAGCGGCGGAGGCACGTCGGAAGGATTATCGCCGCATGATGCTTATGTCGGCAAGTCGTCCTCAAGCTCTGCTCTACCTCTTCCAGCACCACCCAGGTCGGATAAATCACTGGGTGGTCATAAGACTGATGACAAGAGAGGTGTCGAAGCTGCTCATGCTTCTTCCGCAGAAGACAAGCTCAGAGCTCTTAGACAGTACAGAAGAGCTCGGGGTCTCTGTGAAAAATGTGCAGAGAAATGGGTGTATGGCAATAAGTGCAGTGCCACGGTTCAGCTCCATGCTATGCAGGAAGTGTGGGGAGGTGTTCCAGTGTGAGGGACATGGATAATCTCGATAAGCCACTGCCTGATGAAGGAGAGGAGCATTGTTTCATGGCAATTTCGAGGGAAGCTGTTCAGGCAAGGAGGGACCTAAAACTTTGAAGCTCATGGCAAATATTCAAGGAGAGATGTGTTAGTGCTCATTGATTCTGGCAGTACTAATACATTTCTCAGTTCTCGTTTGGCTTTTGATATGAAGGGTGTCCTGCCGTTACACACTCAGCATAAGTGCAAGTAGCTAATGGTGGCATTATTCAGTGTCAATATCACTTGCCTGCTGCACTTGGTCCATTCAGAATTGTGACTTTCATGCTGATATCAAGATATTGGACATTCCTTGCTATGATATGGTAATTGGTATGGACTGGTTGGAGGAATAAGTCCAATGAAGATTGACTGGGCTAATAAATGGCTATCTATTCCTTATCTTTCTTCCACTGTCGTTCTGCAAGGCATATCTGAAAAAGTTCCTGAAGGTTCAGTTATACAAATCTGTTTGTTGCAAGAACAACAACCTAATCCTTCTGATCACATAGAGTGGCCTCAGTTCATCCAGGACATCTGGCAAGAATTTTCTGAGGTCTTTCAGAAGCCAAGTGGTTTGCCACCAAGTAGAGATTGTGATCATGCTATTCCCTTGGTGCCCGGAGCTAAACCAATTAATGTGAGACCATATTTACTCCCGCACTGAAGGATGAAATAGAGAAACAGATCCAAGAGATGTTGGCACAGGGTGTTATCCAGAAGAGTGTAAGCCCTTTCTCATCTCTAGTGCTGCTAGTCAAAAAGAAAGGCAAAACTTGGCGTTTCTGTGTAGATTATAGATATTTGAATGCACTAACTCTCAAATTCAAGTACCCAATACCCATTTTTGATGAGTTAATGGATGAACTTGCTGGTGCTAAATGGTTTTCCATTATGGATTTGGCTCTGGATATCACCAAATTTTGCTTCAGCCTGGGGAGGAATTTAAAACTGCATTTCAAACACACATGGGCCACTTTGAATTCAGGGTGATGGCATTTGGGTTGACTAGTGCACCTGGCACTTTTCTGGGAGCCATGAATGACATTTTAAAGCCTGTTTTAAGAAGATGTGCTCTTGTCTTCTTTGATGACATCTTAATCTATAGTGCAACATTGGAGCAACATCTTGAACACATCAAGGAGGTTCTGCTTCTGTTAGCTAAAGACCAGTGGAAAGTGAAACTGTCTAAGTGTATCTTTGCTCAGCAATTAGTCTCTTATTTGGGGCACATCATCAGTGACCAAGGAGTTTCCACAGATCCTTCAAAGATTGAGGCAATCAAGCAGTGGCCACAGCCTAAAATACTAAGGAACTGAGAAGTTTCCTAGGCTTGGCTGAGTATTATTGAAAATTTGTTAGGCACTATGGAGTCATCAGTAAATCTCTAACAGAGCTACTGAAGAAGAATAGCTTGTTTGTGTGGACTGAGCACCATCAAACTGCATTTGAAACTCTTAAGGAAGCTTTGGCCACTGCACCTGTTTTAGCAGTCCCTGATTTCAACAAACCATTTTCTCTGCAAACTGATGCTTGTGGTACGGGAATAGGAGCTGTACTCTTACGGAAGGTCATCCTATTGCTTTTCTCAGTAAAGCATTAGGTCCCAAAAACCAAGGCCTGTCAACATATGAAAAGAAGATATCTAGCAATCATCATTGCCATTAATCAGTGGAGATCATATTTGCAGCATGCTGAATTTATTATCTACACTGATCACAAGATTTGGCTCAATGAATGAACAGAGGTTGAACACTGTTTGGCAGCAAAAAGTGTATTCAAACTGATTGGCTTGCAGTATCAAATTGTTTACAAAAAGGGCTCAAAATGAGCTGCAGATGCTCTGTCAGGGTTCCTCACAGTCAACCTCAGGTCATGGCAATATCTGCAGTGTCGCCACTTGGTTAGAATCTGTGATTGCTGGGTATGCATCTGATCCAACCACTGCTGAATTAGTAGCCAAGCTGACTGTCCAACCTCAAGCTGAGGGTTATTTTACTTTGCACAATGGTCTGTTAAGATACAAAGGCAGAATATGGGTGGCTAGTGATGCTGACATGCAGGTGAAAATCATGACTGCTTTCCATTCTTCAGCAGTTGAAGGTCATTCTGGGATCCCAGTGACTCTAAGAAGAATCAAACAATATTTTGCTTGGAAGGGTATGAAGAAAGCTGTTCATGAATTCATAAGGAATTTACACCTGTCAGCAAGCCAAACCTGATCGATCAAGGTACCCAGACTTGCTACAACCTTACCTGTTCCCACACAATCATGACAAACAGTGTCTATGGATTTCATAGAAGGATTACCAAATCAGGAAATGCTGATTGCATACTGGTGGTGGTAGACAAATTTTCCAAATATCCACATTTTCCTACCCCTTAAGCATCCTTTCAATGCAGCAAAAGTAGCTCAGGTATTCTTGGACATGTGTATAAATTGCATGGACTTCCTGAGGCAATAATATCTGACCGTGATAAAATTTTCACAAGCAACTTCTGGCAAGCTTTACTTAAGTTAGCTCATATTGATCTCAACATGAGTTCAGCCTATCCACAGTCGGCAAACAGAGAGGGTCAATCAGTGCTTGGAAACATTCTTGAGGTGCTTTGCTCATGCTTGTCCAATGAAATGGAAAGATTGGTTAGCTACTGCTAAATTCTGGATAACACAAGTTTACATTCAGCCTGAACAAGTCCATTTGAGGTACTGTATGGGTACAACTCTAGGCACTTTGGGATTGACGCTGCTCCACTGTGCCAGTAGCAGCATTGGATGAATGGTTGCAGGAAAGAGTGACAATGCAACAACTGGTGCGACAACATTTGTTACGAGCTCATCAGAGAATGAAGTGTCAAGCTGATAAGAAGCGTTCAGAACGCGCTTTTCAAGTGGGTGACATGGTCTTCTTAAAGCTTCAGCCTTATGTGCAAACTTCTGTTGCAGCTCGTGCCAATCAAAAAATCCTTCAAGTTCTTTGGTCCCTATCAGGTCATTGGCAAAGTGGGTGCTGTAGCCTAAGTTGAAATTACCTGAAGCCAGTGGAGTACATCCCGTGTTTCATGTCTCTCAATTGAACCGGCTTTGGGCGCTAAGGAACAAGGTTCCTGTGTTACCGACCATTACTGCTGCGTCAAATTCCAGTCCGCATTTTGCAAAAACGGATGGTCAACCGCAGTGGCAACATGGTTGCTCAGGTGAAGATTTTGTGGTCTGATATGGATCCAGCTCTGGCCACATGGGAGGATTTCGAAGCAATCAAGAGTCGTTTTTCTGATGCAGCTGCTTGGGGACAAGCAGCATCTCAAGGGGGGAGGGAATGTAGCGCTGCTGCTGTCCAGGAAGCAGAGTTGGCGGGAACGTCAAGTCAGGATAGAAAAGGGCACGCAGGAGCCGGCGCGCCAAGAAGCCCAACGCTCGGGTCCATGGCCGGAGTGGATCAATGACGCACAGGCCCACCCGAGCGCTGCAGCCGCGACTACTTAGCGCGAGCGAACGGGGAGGAAGGCATCATCATCAGAAAGCAAAAGCGTCACGTGTTCTTACCCGCTCTCTAAGTTTCTACTTCTTCCTCTATTCTTAGCTGTCTTAGTTCTGGCTCGAGTTGTAATCGAATCCTGTAATCTCCAAGTTTTCTACTTCTTCCTCTATCTTAGCTGTCTTAGTTCTGGCTCGAGTTGTAATCGAATCCTTAATCGTACTACTGTTCGTCGGTTGTAATTCCAATCAGCAATCGGTTGCTGACAGAAATTGAGGTTGAATGTTTCTCAAAGTTCAGGCTAGTAGCATTTTGGGGTGAAGT
>RWGY01000051.1:5489899-5646814 GCA_007726485.1 Eragrostis curvula | reverse complement strand
TTAAAAGGGTCTCGTAATGCAATGGGAATCCCTCGCTCGGCAGCGATTTCTGCCGGTAAATCGCCAATCACCGCTTGCGCGTGAGCTTCCTCCGTTCGTGATCCAATTCGTTGCGCCACGCGTGTTCGTGGTGCGGGTCGGTCTGGCTGCCTTTTGGCGAGCACGCGTGTTCTCTCGCACCTCGCGCCTTTCGCTGGGCCTGGCCTGCATTGTGTGTGCGTCGCTCCCGCCTCCGTGTTTGTGCGGTCCACACGTCGCCGGCTCGCTCGCTCTTCGAGGTTTCGTCGCCGGCGCGGTTCAGCCTTACAGGTTTGGTGCCCCCCTCTTCTTTTTCTCCTGGCATTATGGTTTATTTCGTTTCTTCCTTTCCTGCTCTGCTCTCTTGTTCTCTTCGTCTTGCTGGACTCGATTCGTCTTCCCTGCTTCCGCCCGTGTGTCCTCTCGTGCTACCTCCCCCCTGCGCAACGCCTCGCCAATTCCAGCCAATGCTACGCAGGCGCGACCTCGCTGGCAGAGGTTGACGCTCTGCGAGGCGGGGCCGCGCATCATCCAGGTCTGGCAATCTCTCCCTCTCTCTAGGATTCCATTTGAATTCAAAATTATTTTTCAAGATTATTATCCATTTTCCTATCTTGTATCAGGAACAATCTGCGGATCTCATTTCCCAGGGGCACGCAGACGCTCAAGATCCATTAACCAAACAAGTCCTTCAAGCTAGCCCCGATGGATTCATGTTTGATGAAACATGATACAATAAAGGAGGGAAATTGCAAAAGCTCACCTACATGTGAGAGGGTTTCATATACCACCTATAGCTTGACTTGATGACATAGTTCTCTCTATCCTCTACATGAATTGTTGAGGTTCCACTATAACTCCACTATAAACGTGGTATCATCTAATTATATATTAGATAATTAAAAATTCTATCATGCTATTTTAATTAATAATATTCTGCATGGTTGCGGCCGATTTGGGTCAAAACTGATAACTAATGAAAATGTCATTGTGTACTGATGACGGTCAAACCGGTCGGACTGGTCTGGTGGCGGGAGGATCGGTGCAAACTCGCCGGAGGTAACGAAACGAGCTCGCCTTCGATGAGGATTGCAACGGGATCAAAACTAAAGATCGCTTCGCCTATATTTAGAACAAAACCATCATCGCAACAATAAAAGGTCTAATATGTTTCAGATAAAATATCAATAGCTTTTTCAGTTCTGCTAAACACATGATCCTATTAGAGTATTATTATGATTCATCAAGAACCCACCTATAGAAGATCATCGTTGCTGGTAACTTAGGCAGTCTGCATCAGGAAGCACACAACACATCTTCTTTAGCCGTTGCAGAAACCGCCATATACTCATATCATGTTTCTGACCCAATCAATAACAAGAATTCCAATCACTATCAATTTATTTGAGGAATATAAACTTTAATAAGATAATGCCAATCATAATTGAGTTGCTAAGAGAAAAAAATACGAGGCGAAGGAATTGTGGTTTCAGACCCAACAGGAAGAACATAAGCCACACACTACCGTCAGATAGCACAGCACCCAATGAACAGATTAAGGAAAAAAAACTACAAAATCAAGGACAAGGACATGTAGATCCATCGTGAGAGCGGCACCAACTAAAGAAACAGGGAAGAAGGAACAGGAAGGAGGCTAACCAAGCTGCGACTACAGGTCATGAATTTCCTCATTTTTATGTATGAATAAAATGGTTATATATAAACATATTATTTCTCTAAACCATCAGACCTAGTAACTACCTTATTATATGGGTACATAAAGCTCTGCTGGACCTGCAATCCGTGTAAAATAGAACACAATGGTACAAGCTGAAGCCAAATAGACGAACTGGTACAGACAACAAAGAAGTTCATACGGAGATGTAGAGAATCACACTGGCCAGTTAGCACCTAGCAGCTAGAAGAGGCATCCCGGCAAAATGCTTACTAAACCTAGTTACTCTAAAAGACAACCACTGAGGCCAGTGTGGCTGGCTCTCCGTTATATAACTAACAAAGCTACAAAATTCCTATAACATGTGTGCATATAAGTAAGGGGAAATATCAGGTGCACAAGATGTATTTGGTGCACATGTGCACAAACTCATTAAGAGCCATTAGATTGTATCCAGACGTCTAAAATCATGGGTGAGAATTTCCATTGATGAAACAAATATTTTTGGAAACACAATCTGGATTAGATCTTACGGTCTAAAATCATGGTTGAGACTTTCCAAACTTCTAATATTTCAAGCTATCAAGATTAGATCTTACGGTCTAAAATCATGGTTGAGACTTTCCAAACTTCTAATATTTCAAGCCATCAAGATTAGATCTTACGGTCTAAAAAGTTTGTGCATATGTGCACCAAATACTCTTTGTGCACCTGATATGTCCTCAGCAAGCAAACACATTATATATGCTTGCAGGGTA
Source organism: Eragrostis curvula (assembly GCA_007726485.1). Taxonomy (NCBI): domain Eukaryota; kingdom Viridiplantae; phylum Streptophyta; class Magnoliopsida; order Poales; family Poaceae; genus Eragrostis; species Eragrostis curvula. The sequence goes on along the minus strand of RWGY01000051.1, from coordinate 5,644,363 downwards.
ACAAAGCTGCAACTACATGACATTAATTTTCTCATTATCGTACATGGGTAAATATGAAGGTCAAATATGAATCGAAACCTAAACATTGTCACAAAAATGTTATTTGTTATACTTTGTTTCCGAATTTGTTTTGCAGCAAAAAGCAGACATGGATAAATGTATGTATGATAATTTCCTTGCATGTGAGCTACATAATGAGGAAATTAATACGATCATCAGAATCGAAAGTTACGCCGTTAATATATGGACATATTGCAGATAGCCACGCTTACCTGCACAAAAAACACGGACTATAAAATTTCCATCAAGTAGCCAAGATGATGGACAATACAAGGAGTTACTCAACCTGCAGATGCTAAACTGTTGGGAATCTATCATACATACATTTATCTATGTCACTTACTGGATCAAATAAAAATGTATTGTCCCAAATAAGTTAGCTAAACCGATCTGAATCTATCATACATACATAAATCTTCATGTCATTTCACTGGATCAAATAAAACAAGGCAGCACTTTGGTAGATTCTTCTTAGAGCATGTATTTCCATAGAGAAATAAAACAGGTCCTTCAGGTCACATCCATCACACAAAGGTAAATAGGAGAAATGAAACTAAACAATGAATATTACCAAAAGGGAAAGAGGACGTACATCCTATATGTTACATCCCAATTCTCCATAGCATGCCATTAGGCATAATCATCTGATAATCTCATCCTTTTCAGCATTGTCATTCACTTGCAACCATGGATATATCATTCGTCACTCAAAACTTTTTCGATCCAATCAAGTTAATAGAATGGCCGCACAAATATATTTAGCAATAGGCCGCCAGGAGAAAACGAGCAATGGAATTTAGGAGAAAATTCTCCATTGAGAAGTTGTAGAGCGAACTTGGAGATGCTTGAGGCATGCAGTGATCCCCTAGGCTCCCATCTCTGGTTGGGATTGCTGCAAATCACGTCCCATCCATGGCTGCCATTGTCATCAAAGCCTGCAAAATTCCACGAGGCAAATCAACAATGTAAAAGAATCGTGGCAAATCTCCTCTGGCCACGACTGCCACCACCAGCACCTAAATCCCCCAAGAAAGAAATCAAACCAAGAACTCTGAATTCCTAGCTTGAAATCCAAAAGCAAATCATCTGGAGGGAAGAAAAGGAAAGAGGAGGAGAAGGAATAAACAATTAAGCAGAGGACAAAGCCGGCATCACCGGTGGCAGGAGCTCAGGACAAGGCTGGGGAAGATGATTTGCTACTCGGCCTCGAGGTCGACCAGGCACCGACAAGCTCGGCCAGGGAGCCTTGGCCGGCTCGGCTCGGCGTCTCCACACACCTGACTAGAGAAGAAAATTGTTGGGTACTGGGGTTAGTTTGGGAGTACTGATGAAATTTCCTGTTTTACTTTTATTTTTTCGGGGAGAGTTGGTCCTGTCCTTGTTGCGTAAGAATGTATCTAGTGTTACAAAGACTTTATGTTACCGATCGTAATAAATTCTCCAAAAGTGTATTTAAAATTACAACAAAATATGTATAGATAGAGCATCCAACCATCTACCATAATGCAAAAATTAAGAGTGAATTGCACAAAACTACAACTATTTGTGCCAAAGTTTCACAAAACTACAACTTTTGAAACCTATTTCAGAGAACTACAACTATTTTAACCATGTGTTGCAGAAAACTACAACTTTTTGTCCAGCCCCACATGTCAATCTCAGTTTTAGAACACTACTATCTGTGAGACTTACATATGAGACCGGACACAAAAGTTGTAGTTTTCTGAAACACATAGTCAAAATAGTTGTAGTTCTCTGAAATAGGTTCCAAAAGTTGTAGTTTTGTGAAACCTTGACACAAATAGTTGTAGTTTTGTGCAATTCACTCAAAAATTAAAGTGCAACTGAAATTTGTACAACAAGAAACAAAACAAAGAAAAATCAGATTGTGAATAGTGCGGTAGTAACGGTTCGTCACGGACCCACAACCCGCTACTATTTATATGTTGATTTCTCTTCTTTTTTCCCCCTCCTGGCATAAGTATCAGTTGTACTTTAATTTTTTCATGATGGTAGATGTTTGCATGCTTTATCTATTTAAATTTTTATTACAATTTTAGATGTATATTTGAAGATGCTATGGCCTATGGTGTTCGGTAACATGGTAACATTTAACACGTTTGTAACACAAGATACGTTTTTCTTGTTGAAAACTATAACTCGTAGGCTAATTTGGGCCGGATTGCTCATACTTGATGGGCTGACGTGTGACGTCCTGCCTTTAGGACGTCCTCTCTCTGATGTGTGTCTTATAGGTAAACATATTGAAAAGGAGAGGAAAGGTCTCGCTCGTCTCCTGCCGTCCTGCGTGAGGTGCTGCGGCGGCGTTCATCAGTTTCAGAGCAAATGGCTTCGTCGGCGGCGGTGGCGGTGGCAAAGGGGACGATTTCGCGCGTGGTGGTTCGCCGCGGCGTCGGCTCGAACTATTCCGCGTCAGTTCTGCTTCAACAGCGGCAAAGTGAGCTCCTCCCCTTCTCACCATCCCCTCAACTCTCTCGCCCTACGGCCTCCCCCTCCCATCATCATTCTCCTCGGCCTCTTTCGTGCTTCTTTCTCATGTAGATCCAACTGCGCCTCCTCTGTGCTCCGTTCTCCTGCAGATCCCATAGCGCTCCCTTCTCCTACAGATTGAATTTCTTAGATGTTCCTCTCCTCCTCGCTGGCTGTCAAGGAACACGTCCTTGCCGCCTGATCTACCGCCGAGCCTTATCTTAGTGACTCTGTTCCCGATCTATACCAACCTTGGATTTGGGAGTTAGGGTTCTGTAGTGGGCAAATGTGAGTTAAACGGTGAATTAGGTATTCCTTGTTTTTTTCTCGACCAAGGGAAAATACATGTTCTCCTTTCATTAAAAAAAGGGTCCATAAAAGAGTGTCAAAAATAGTTTGCAGTTCGAGCCTGGTGTACTTTTTGTAGGTGTTTGTCGTTGAGAGTTGAGTATTGTCCTAAGTGTGTTTAGTTTTGAATTGCTTCACCGTTTGATGACATGGTATATACTGCCTAGTTGGAGTATGATTTTGTTCGATTGCAATTTACAAGATGGCTGGTGGTGTCCACTGTGCATGGCTAGCTATAGTAGTAGACTACTGAGATAAAAAAAAAAAGAAGTAGTAGACTACTCTGTTGCTAGTCTACATTGGCATTATTTTTTTTTTATGATATGTCCTCTAAATATAGTTTCTCCTGATTTTATATTTTTAACGATCCAATAGAATTATTAAGTGGTCTGATTTTTCTTGCAGAGCAATAATGTGGCAGCAAAACTTCAAGAGGATTCTGGTGTTACCGTATGTCTGAGCTCTTGGCTGAGTATTTTTTTTCCCGGTTATCAATGATGCAATACAAACTTCTATGTTTTTTCTATCTTGCAGCATTTGGATCTAGAAACAGCAATGTTTAATCATAAAATGGATGTGAAGAATATTTTGCATGAGGTATGAAACACGTAAATGGGGTGAGGTTCATTGCTCTTTGTTGTTTACTGTGTGTTATTTATTTTGCAGCATAATATGAAGATTATCAAACTGGAAAATGAGCTTGACGTCACTAAAGCTCGAATGCAAACCATGGAACAAAATCTAAAGTACGTTAGTGTGAATAAGCTGTAATTCTTCAATTTTGAGAAATTCATCTTTTCTAAATTGCTGTCATTTACAGGCTTGATATTGTTAAGAGTCAAACAACCATTCTTCATAGTGCTATTGCTGTTGCTGGAGTTGGAATTATATCAGCAATGCTGTTCAACTGGGCTGGCATGTCCTAGAACTTTGTACGTACAAATATCCTCTAATCATCTTTCTGATTTATCTTTTCTTATAACAGTTAAACCCTTGTCTCGTGTACAAATATTAATATCATTCTTGTCTTCTAACAAATGCATTACGACCTCTCCCTTTGAAAAGGATCTAAGGTGTATGAACCAGGATGTAGGTGATACTCAAAAGAGAAAAAATAAGTAAAACAAACCTAAAGGGGAATAGAACACAGAAACATCAGTTTTGTCTCTTCATATTTCATCTCTGCTCACCAAGTGCCTTGTTCCTTCTGCAATATATATATATATAGATCTAAGATCTCCCTGAATTGATTCCGTCTTCCTCAACGTGAGATTTGGTACTGTTGCAAACCTGTCCAGTAAGTACAATAGAAAAAACAGACATTTCGTGAATGGTGGAATTCAACTTACTAAACACAATAGAAAATCTGGTGCTTGAAGATGCTCAGCTGAGAGCTGCCAGACCCAAATGCAATGAATTTTCTCCGTACGGGATTAAATTACCCGTTTCCCATTGCAAGAATCCTCTCAAAGATCAATGGCATGGTATGCTCCTTAAACTAGAGAAAACAAGCCCTTACAGTTACAGCTGAAGATAGTCAATTGATTCTGGATGCTTACACGTAGGGCATTTGTTCACTCTTCACTAGGTATATCTGAAGAAAATTATCTCCTGTTCAAATTGAATTTCTCCCCATGAGCCGTCGAACCTTTAAAATAACACTTTTTTCCTTGGAAATTTAGACACCCACATCCTGTGTGCAATCTGGGCACTTGTGACATTGTCCGTAGTTTTTTTTTTTTTCAATTGCAAGAACGTCACTAGAACACAAACATTATTGCAACATGCAGTTATGGAAAAAACAAGTGGCATTTTGGCCCTTTCTAGCGATCAGTGTAACTGATGTGGCTCAGCTTTAGGTTCTGTTTCCATAACAACCTGATAAAACTGCGGTATCTGAAATTTAATGAACTGGCATCTGAATTTATACCATCATGTAATTCAAGCTTCTTTGTATCCAGCAAAATCACATAAATCTGGATACAATAAAGCTAGAGAGTTTTCTTCGAGCCAAAGATTCTCCCACAATGTGATTATGGTCTGTTGACTTGATTCTAATGACAAAGGTCATGCAGGTAGGTCTCAGACCAGATCAACTTGCAGAATCTGTATTATATGTTTGATTTTCCTCCCAAATTTTTGGCTTCTACCATTGGTTCAAATTACATATGCCACTCACTCCATTGAAGAACCATATACTGAAAGTTGACAGCCCAGGCTAGGGATTACACTACTGTTGAACTACCTTTTTGACCTTCTAAGGCGTTCTTCGATTTGAAGAGGATTGGAGGGGATTAAATCCTTACCTGACTCGGTGAGAATTGAATCTCTTTTAAATTTGCATGTGAAAAGGAATAACTGAACATAGCCTAAGCGAGTTCTAGCTTGAGTAGGCATAGTTGGTTCCCTTCTTGTAGGCTAAGGTGGAGGATCGAATGGACAAGGAATTGAGGTAGTGCCGCCCACTAAATTCTGTGATCAATGAAATTTGTAAGTCGGTGGTTCCTGCTAATAGAATAAAAACGTATTCAAGGATAAGGGGACAACATGAGTTCATCTTCTCCAGATGTTTGGTTCCTAGGTCGCTTTGACCTTTTCCGTAGTGGCGATGTTCATTTTCCACCATGCAACTATTGCTAGAAGTCCAATTTCCCCGTCTCTGACATTACCAGGCACGAGACACTCCGGACGCGACATATGTTTTTTTTTTGTGCCTTTTTAATATCGCAAAGATAATTACTCCCTAGTTATGTTGCTAATGTTGAGTTTCATTTTACATCGTGCAGTGTAGAAGGGACGAAAATCACACCTTGATGATCTACAAAGCAAGAAGACCGCTTGTGGGAGAATAATCCATGTGAAAGGCAGTATCTGTCAGCATCATTCTAAGCCTTTACTACTTTCTTCTGTTCATCCTGTAACTTCTCGATGGAGTTTGGGCTTTCACCAGTTATTGTCATTTTGTGTTCCTACATTACAGATGTGAACTCTTAAAAAGTGATGTTTGAACTGAACATTCTAATCTGATCTCTAAAATGTTCGGTTGTTGACGGGAAATTTTCAACTAAAAAAAGTACCCACAACAATACCTATCCTTAGATGTGATACCATCCTACCTATCCGATGATTCAGATCAACATGTTGACAGCTCTAGTGGCTCGTACCGTTAATTTCATTCCCTGCGGCAAATCTGATTAAGCCAAAGAAATCACGATCTTTCTTTTTTTTTTTTTCTTACCAGAATCCTTTCCTCTCTACGCCGGCCTAAATTTTGATTGCCTCCTGTCAACAAAGCACCCCGTTAACTGCTGTGTTAACTATAGTCTGTTAATTCCGTTCAAAAAAAAAACTATAGTCTGTTAATCACTAGGCCCGCGGAGCCCATCCAAGCCTAACTGTCTGCGCTCTGCCGCCGCAGTCCCATGAAATTCCGGCACACTCACGCCCTTTAGCGCCACGACCACCGGCACCAGCCCCTTACTTCCCGCTCAGGCCTGTTCCCGCTAACCATAGGCCGGCACTATCCCCTCTCCGTGTTAAGTAATTTCCTGCCGCAATTAGCAGGGACTTCCTTGAACAAATCTGCAGTGAGCACGGAAGCAGCAGCATCGTGGCCGGAACTGTTGTCAACGTCGAGGCCCGTGGTGTATGGGCAGCGACAGGCTGGACGATGACATTGTTGTTGATGCAAATCGTCGATGGCACACACCGCAGCTGGTGTCGTGACGTCAACGAAGAGGCGTGGACATTTCGTCGACCAGGTTTTGATGGGCACAACAGCGATGGACGTGGATGCAACAAGACCGAGGTCGGGGAAGACCTCCTCGGCGACGGCGACGAGAAGGTTCGGGAATTTTGTCGAGCAGGTGGAGGGCTCGCCGATGTTGAGGCCGCTGGGCACGCCATCGACAACCATACAAAATTACAAATCATCGAGAATTGCGCTAATCTCCTCCAGGCGCTTACCTCGTCGTCGAGACATGGGGACGGGAGAACGGAAGGGGATCGAGAAATCGTGGAGGTCGGTACATGGTCACGTGGGGAAGGTTCAGGCCCGGATGGGCTTTTCGATCCGGCTTCACGGGCTCAGTGATTAACAAACGATACTTATTCCCCTCAAAAAAAAAAAAAACGATACTTATAGCAGAGGAGTTAACGGGAGCGCCTTGAGATGTTTATTTTTGAAAAAAAAAATTCCCAGAAAGCATAGAAGCACTACTCTATAATACAAAACCTAACAGCGCTCTAGCAGAAATTAACAATTACCTACTCTAGCTTCAACTAACTCGTCGTGGGGCGATCATCATCCCTCGCCAGATGTTGGATGGATGCTATTAGACCTGAGCAGTCAGTGATGCGAGGATTATTAGTTCGTCTGTTTCTTCTTTGATGGATTGATGATACCTTTCCTGTTATCTGTTTCGTGTCAGCTTCTTGTTCTCTCGGATCTCGCTACAGCTATTTTGTTTGAAATTGTAAAAGTGGAATGACAATGACACAAGCGGGCATTCTTTATTGCATAGTACATCTGTATTTATACACAGGAGGAAGAGTAGTGGGCAAGCCACGTACGTTGTGCCCAAAGGGTCACAACCGTTCGCCAAAGGACGCCTGCCAATAGGCGCCTGAACACTTCGTGAGGGGGAACATGTCGGTTCCCCAACTGGTCACATTATTTTGTAACACTCCCCCTTGATCAGTTGATCATTGTACAATGCGCCTCCTCGAAAAACCCTGTGGGAAAAATATGAGGAGATATGTGGTTTGATATGCTGTGAAAAACTCCTTAAAACCCAGTGGGAAATTGAGGAGAAATTGATTACAACATATATGATTACTTCCTCATCGAAACTCAAGAAAAACCTTTGTGAAGGAAAACTCTGAGTTTGGAGAATAGTATATGTCTTTGATATCACCTCAGAAAAACCCTTGTGGGGAAAAGATAGGCAATATGACATGTAGCTTGTAAAGATATTGCCTCATTAAAACCTATTATGAGAAAATTCGTTGAACAAAACTCATATAGGGAAAAGAGTACAATATGATGTTTTGACAAGGTTATCTCAGGAAGATACTCCCCCTGATTCTTGCAAATCTTTAAGTCTTCGCATACCAATGCCTCGAACACATTTATTAAATGAGTGAGCTGGTAGAGACTTAGTGAATAAATCAGCGAGGTTATCACATGATTGTGTTTGCAAGATGTTTATCTCACCGCTTTGTTGAAGCTCATGAGGATAAAACAATTTAGGAGTAAGGTGCTTTGTGAGATTACTCTTAATATAACCTTGTTGCATCTGAGCAATACAAGCAGCATTATCTTCGTAGATAATGGTCAGTCCTTCAATGGGACCAACTCCACATGACTATTGTATGTGGTTTATCATTCTGCGAAGCCATACACATTCACGTGATGCTTCATATAATGCAATGATTTCAGAATGATTGGTGGAGGTAGATACCAGAGTCTGTTTAGAAGACTTCCATGATATTGCTGTACCACCATGAAGAAACACAAAGCCTGTTTGTGATCTGGCATTATGAGGATCTGAAAGATAGCCAGCATCAGTGTATTCAATCCGATTGGAGTCTCGGTTTTTTCTGAAGAATAGACCAAGATCTTTGGTACCATTAAGATATCTGAGGATAGTCTTGACTCCTACCCAGTGACGCTTGGTAGGTGCAGCACTATGTCTGGCTAATAGATTCACTGCAAATGCAATGCCAGGCCTTGTGCTATTTGCCAAGTACATAAGTGCTCCAATGGCACTAAGATACGGGACTTCAGGTCCTAGTATCTCTTCCCCATCCTCCCTTGGTCGGAACTGATCTTTATCAAGTTCAAGAGTTCTAACAACCATAGGGGTTTTGACAGGATGAGCTTTGTCCATATTGAATTTCTCCAATACTTTCTGGACATAGGCAGATTGATGAACCAGAATTCCTGTGGGAAGGTGTTCGAGCTGTAGGCCCAAACAGAATTTAGTTTTACCCAAATCCTTCATCTCGAATTCTGCCTTTAGATGAGAGCATGCTTCTTCAATATCTTTTGTATTGCCAATAATATTGAGATCATCGACGTATACAGAGATAATGCAAAAACCGTTAGGAGATTGCTTGATGAATATGCATGGACAATCATCATTGTTAGAATATCCCTTTTTCAAAAGATACTCCTTCAGTCGGTTGTACCACATCCGTCCTGATTGCTTTAAGCCATATAATGACTTTTGAAGCTTTACGCAATACATGTTGCGATTTGCATCCTTATTCGGAATTGGAACTCCATCAGGAACTCTCATGTATATATCCGAATCTAGTGACCCATAGAGGTATGCGGTCACGACATCCATCAACTGCATAGATAGATGATTTTGTACTGCCAATGATATAAGGTATCGGAACGAAATTCCACTCATAACTGGAGAATATGTTTCATTGAAATCAATGCCGGGTCTCTGCGTGAACCCTTGTGCGACAAGCCTTGCCTTGTATCTCACAACCTCATTGTTTTCATTCCGTTTCCGGACGAAAACCCACTTGAATCCCACAGGATAGATTCTAGGAGGTGTAGGTATTACTGAAGTAAATACCTCTCTTTTCTTGAGTGAGGCTAATTCTGCTTCGATTGCATCTTTCCATTGATTCCAGTCCGAGCGTCGTTGACACTCTGCCATGGATTTAGGATCTGGATCATTCAGAAGATTATCTGCAATCGTGGCTGAAAAGTAGGCGTCGACAATCGTAGTTTTACGATCATATGATTTTCCAGTATCTGAATAATGAATGGAAATTTCTTGAACTCCTTGTGACTCCTCATGATTTCCCAATACGAGTGTGTCAGGGTGTTCCGATGTCCCAACTCTAGGATTGTGCACATCCGAGCTAGGTTGTGGATCATGTGGATCCACTGAGTGTATACTACTCTGTTGGTGTCCGTCAACATGGGGTTGACTTGCATTTACGATTGTGGAGGAAAACGTCCGTCGACGAGTGCTAGGAGCTATGTCCTGCTCTTTATTCCTCTCTTTCCTTGGACGCTTAGTGGAAGCATCAGCACCCTGCTTTGAGACGGTCGTACTTCTCCCCCTCTTTATCGGAGAAGGGAGTTGAGTGGTTTTGTTTGGTACCTCCACTCTTTCCGGCGCATTCCTTGCAGGGTTCAAGGATTTTGTGACACCTCTGTGGTCAGTAAATGCATCTGGCAGATTGTTTGCAATGTGTTGCAAATCAATTATTTTCTGAACTTGAAGTTCAGTTTCTGGAGTACGTGGATCTGCATGAGTGATGCCCTTAGCATCCCAATCAATTTCCTGGCATTCATTGTGGTACTTGAAATCTCCCCCTAATGCCGGAAAATGATTCTCATTGAATATGCAGTCAGCATGCCGGGCAGTAAATAGATCCCCTGTAAGGGGTTCAAGATATTTAATTATCGACGGAGATTTAAATCCCACGTAGATCCCCAATTTCCTGTGGGGGCCCATGGCAGTACGCTGCGGTGGTGAAATCGGTACGTATGCAGCGCAACCGAATTTTCGCAGATGGGAAATACTTGGTGCATTTCCACGTACCAATTGCAAAGGAGATGTGGTATGATATGCAGTTGGACGCAATTGAATTAAATCAGCAGCATGAAGTACTGCGTGACCCCAACATGAGGTTGGGAGGTTGCAATTCTGCAACATTGGTCTTGCTATAAGCTTGATTCTCTTTATAAGAGATTCTGCCAAACCATTTTGTGTGTGAACATATGGGACAGAGTGCTGAACTTCAATACCTTGGGCCATACAATAATCATTGAAAGCTCGCGAGGAAAATTCTGCAGCATTGTCCAATCGGATTGATTTAATCCGTTGTTCAGGGAAATTTGCTTTCAATCTGAAGATTTGAGCAATTATCTTGGCAAATGCATGGTTTCGTGTCGATAAAAGACACACATGAGACCATCGTGTAGATGCATCTATCAAAACCATGAAATACCTGAACGGTCCAGAGTATGGTTGTATTGGGCCACATATGTCTCCTTGAATGCGTTCAAGGAAGTCAATAGGCTCATGTTGAATTTTAAGGTATGATGGCCTTAAAATCAACTTTCCCGTGGCACATGCGGTGCACATAAAATCCGAAGATTGCGGGAATTTGGCATCTTTTAAATCATGACCAATGGAATTGCCGATAATTTTCCTCATCATCCCTACACCGGGATGGCCAAGGCGATCATGCCAAGTTTGGAATGTGTCAACATTCTGAAAAATTACCTTATATGCAACATGTGGTACGAGTTTGATGTATGTGTAGTACAATCCAGACGGTAAGGAAGGAATTCTTTCCAGAACTTCTTTGCCATATCCGTTATCTTTTGTAATAAGGAGAAATTCCTCATTATTCTCTTCATGGGTTTCAACATGTAACCCATTTTTACGGATATCTCTATAACTTAGCAGGGTACGAGTTGAATCAGGATATAATAATGCATCCTCGATTGTTACTTGTGTACCCATGGGAAGCGTGATAGTGGCTCGGCCAGAACCAACTATCGTCGCATCGCGTCCAGCGATTGTCAAAACATTTCCTTGCCTCTTAGTAAGGGTTTGGAAATATTTAGTTTCCCTAAGTATAGTATTTGTGGTACAACTGTCCACAAGGCACATTTCTTCCTCCATCGAATTGACTCCCGTAAATCTATATAGACGAAAATTAAACAAAATTCGATCAGATATATAGATTACATGTAGTACATAACTTTATTTATTAATGTATCAAAGTGCTGATACTTATTACAATACCATTCAGTACCATCTACTTATTACAACTTTTATTACTAGGACATAGATATCTAAACATCTGGGAGATGTTGGATCCTAAGCAAGGTCTCCATACACGTCGTTCGAGTTGAATTCGACGAGCGTGTTCTCCGTGTCCATGTAGTCTTCGACGGACAATGGGGGCTCCGGGTTGCTAAATGCTAATGGAGCAGGCTCTGAACCTTCCGCCTCATTGCTTGGCTTGGATTGCTGATTGAAGTGTGCTTCATAGCTTGATCCTTGTGCCTTGCTGCCCTGGGATTTCTGGTATAGATCACACAAGTGTTTTGGGGTGCGGCATTTCTTAGTAGCATGGTTGTAACATCCACACTTCTGACAAATTTTCTTGTCATTCTTAGGCTTGGAAATGCCTTTCCCCTTTGCCTGGCCATTGGACTTGTTGCCTCTCTTCTTGTTGCGGCGCTTGGATTTACCTTTCTTTTGATTGCTTGTGGAAGCATCAAAATTATTCTTGTTCTGAGCATTATAATTCACTTCAGGGAGAGGAGCAGCCCCAACTGGGCGTTGGTGATGATTCTTCATAGTAAGTTCATCATGCTTCTCAGCCTCAAGTAAATCATTGATGAGTTCAGAAAAGTTTTGGTAATTCCTAGCACGGTATTAATGTTTCAATACTCTCTCAGATGGGAGCATAGTAGTGAGAGTTTTCTCAATCTTCTCCTGTTCTGAGATTTCTTTCTCACAAAACCGCAACTTGGCACAGATTCTGTGAACAGCATGGTTGTAGTCTCCAATGGATTTGAAGTCCTGGAGACGAAGATGGGCCCACTCATGGTTGGCCTCAGGCAGCAAGCATGCCTTTTGCTGTTCATATCTGTTTTTCAGAGAGTTAAACAAAGTACTTGGCTCTTCCTCCAAAACATATTCAGCCTTTAGATCTGCATGGAGGTGCAACCTGATGAGTTGCAAGGCAATGAACTTGTATTGATCTGTAAAACCTGCAGGTCTCTCAGCTGGTGGTGAGAGAGCTACAAGTATCCCACGGGCTGCCAAGCTTATCTTGACGTCCGTCGCCCATGTTGGGTAATTGTGTCCATCCTTAGCGAGTTCAGTGAACTCAGGGGCCATGGTACCTACATGGGTACAACCAGAGATTTAATTAAAAATCATCATGGTGTAGTTGTAATATTCATGCAAATATGTGTAGATCTCGATACAATATTTGAGAAATGTGTTCCTCAAAATATCGTAGAGATTAACATTAAGATATTTGCATAAAATTTTGCAAGAAATAGAATTTCAATTGCAAATGTGTGGTACTAGCAAGAGAAATTAATCTCGATTGCTGGTATGTAAATGAGATGCAAGAAAATTATATTCTCGATTGCATATTGTGATATGCAAGAAAAAATTATTTCTCAATTGCATGGCAGATGTTGTAAAATATATTGTGCATATCAATTAATGTGAATTAATTGTGGCTTATAAGATCTCAATTATAAGCCAAATATTGTTAAGGTTGTTGTGTTTAACATAACTTTTCCTCAATTAAGCGTTAGCAAAAGTAAGGATAAGTTAATTGTGTTAATTTTCCCTCGAATTAAGCGTTAGCAAAATGAGGTAAAATTAAGTATGACAATTTGTCCTCGAATTAAGCGCTAGCAAAATGAGGTCAAATTGATTGTATTCTTGTAAGAAAATATAATAATCAATTGCAAGAAATTTGATTAAACACATGAATATGTCTGTGGACATAGTCTTTACACATTAGTACAGGGACTGAAAAGTAAGTTTGCAACCTATTACAATACTACGCACAAATTCAGTAAAGTACAGGGGCTAAACTGCAATGTTAAACAACATCTAAATCAGAAATTAAACTAAGGTCGTAATTCACTGGAAGCCTGAGGACTTGAGTGAAAAACGGCCTGGATACATGCCTGCCCGCATGGGCTAAGCAAACCTGGGCTGTGGCCCACGCGGCCTTTCGGCCCAAGAGGGAGCGTGCGAGGGCGGTCTCCAGCCCAGAAGGCCCAGAGGCGGGCGGTTAAAAGGGCGGCGGTTGCCGACTAGGGTTTGGAAACCCTAACCGCTCCCAGCCGCGCCGCAACTGCCGCCGCCTCTGCTCTCCGGCGGCGCCGCCGCGTAGACGCGCGTCTCCCCCTCCCCGGCGGCCGGTCTTCAGCGACGGCGACCCTCCCCGTCTTCGCTAGAGGAGGAGATGTCGTCGTAGTCGTCGACTTGCCCATTCATGTGGACGGCGCGAGTCGTTGTCGACGTCCATGCGCCGCGCTCGCGCCCCGGGCGGCGCGGCGGCGTGCCGGCGAGGTGCGCGAAGCGCCGGAGGAGCGGGCCTCCGTTTGGCGTGTGCGGCGATGATGTCGCCGCAGTGGAGGAGGGGCCCGCCGCCATGGCACCAGTCGGTTCCACCCCGGTGAGGACGGTGAAGTCCGGTGAGCGGGGCGGCGTCGAGGGTTCCGTCGGCCTCTGTCGCGGCGCCAACTGGCCGGTTGTCGCTCTCGAGCCCCCGGCGCGCGTGAGTGCGCCTGGGAGTGTGTTGGCCAGCCGCGGGGACGGAGCCGGCGCCGATTGAGACGACGACGATGTCAAGTTGGCGAGCGCGTCAATCATTGGTTCCTCCTCTTCCTCCGAGCCCGCCGCCTCGTCCTCGACATCAACGCGAGCGGGAACCGCTGCGGTGGTGGTGGAGGGCAGCGGGGCCGCGACGGGTGCCGGTGTTGACGGCATGGCGGCGGAGGTTGTGGCCGTCGCGGTGAACGATGACACCACGGCGGCAGTGCCGGCGCTCAATGGTCCTGCAGCAGGGCCAAAAAGCGACGTGCGAGGAGCAACGGCGGCCGGAATCCCGAACAACATGCGGGGCTCGACGGCCGGTGTTGGGGTCGGCAACCTTGGAGACGGCGGTGTGTCGGCAGCGGCAGGCGTGGAGACGATGGGGCTCCATGTGTGGCGAGTGATGCCATGAACTGGGCACCACCGATCCTCCTCTGGTGTGGCGTTGCAGCGGCTTGGTCCCGCCCCTGGATCACCACCAGGGACGCGGAAAGCGCCAAGGTCCACACGTCCACCATGGTTCTGGTGGCGTTTGCCACGGCCATGGCGGCGGTTGTCGTTCCGGCGTCCACGACGTGCAGCGAACGATAGGCCACCACGGCGGCCGTTGAAGACGGCTTGACGGCGACGAGTGTTGCAACGTCGTGGGTGGAAGAACGGGCGGCGGAAAGGGCCGCGGGAGTGAAGACCGTAGCGGCCGCGGAAGATGCGGCGGCGGCGAAAAGTCCGGCGACGCGGCTGGAGGGCGTGCAGCACAGTGGCGAGAATGGTGAAGGTAATCGCGTCAATGATCGGCATGGTGCTTACCAAGTCGATCCCGTCGAGTTCCTTCTTTCTCGTCGAGTTTAGAACTCGACGGGTTCTGTTGCCTTCTTTCTCGCCGAGATCTTCTCGCTCGTGTGTTGCAGAGCGCGTGCGTGATAACGTGTTTGAAATTGTAAAAGTGGAATGACAATGACACAAGCGGGCATTCTTTATTGCATAGTACATCTGTATTTATACACAGGAGGAAGAGTAGTGGGCAAGCCACGTACGTTGTGCCCAAAGGGTCACAACCGTTCGCCAAAGGACGCCCGCCAATAGGCGCCTGAACACTTCGTGAGGGGGAACATGTCGGTTCCCCAACTGGTCACATTATTTTGTAACATATTTCATGCCCACATCTACTATGTTCCCTTTATCAGTCCACCTGGCTTGCTCACTCAGGACCGTCGTCGCGCGTAACCAATAAAAACAATATTGGTGATGTGGTGCATCAGGATGCGGTGGAGATGGCAATAAAAACACCTAATGGAGTGTGGACTCTCGAGGGAGAGTAATGTGCTGTGGTGCAACTCCTGATTGCGAGGCTCCTACTCCCAGGCCATTTCCAACTTCCAAGTCCGCCATACGCTGCCGCTGCCTCCCTCCCTTCTTTAGACCATGTGGGGCTTGCAAGACGGTGGGTCGGCTTGGTGGCGCGCTGGCCCATGGGCGCGGGGGAGGCCGGGAGGGGAAAAGAGGAAGGTGGGCTTGGCCCATGAGAGAGAGAGGGGCAAGCCGAGAATGGCCAGGGGTTTTGGGCCAAAGAATTTTAGATTTATGTGGGAAGTTTTGGGCTGGCTTTAGATTAGGTTTCGGGTGAATTTTAGATCCATGTAGCTGAGTTTTTTTCTATTTTTTTTCCTATCTAGACGATGGCACCTTCCCAAATTCCCACCCTTTTAGTGGCGCGTTCGGCGTTTTAGAGGCTAAAATTTAGATGGTCTAAATAAAAAGAATCTTGTCTTAAATAAATTTTAATTACAAAACTAACTGCAGAACCCCCCTCTAAATCGCGATACGAATTTAACGAGGGTAGTTAAGCCGTGATTAGACGATATCTACTGTAGCATTACTGTAGCAAAACATAGATTAATTAGGCTCATTAGATTCGTCTCGTAAAGATGTACCCATCTGTAAAAAAGTTTTGTCATTAGACTTTATTTAATACTCCTAAATAATAAGATTCTCTTTAGTGCTAAAGTTTAGAGGCCCTAGGTGCCATATACCGAAAACACCCCTTCTGATATGCAAAGACCCAAGAGGCAAGAGGCGTGCCCTAATTAAAGACCTCTAGCCGATTCTTCGCCGCCTCTCCGTGGAGGCGGGCCCACCCCCCCCCCCCCCCCCCCCCCCCCCCCCCCCCCGCGCGATTTCTTCTTTTTGTTCGTAGGTGACTCAAAACTGATCTGGGATTCCGTCTCGTTCTGTTCTTGGAATCCTATGCGGATTTATATATTTCGCGGTACCCTTGTGATCCAATCCTATATAACTCGACCCACAGGGTGATTAGGTTATTCGTTTTCGTCGACACTCGAGATCAATCCACGCAAGTTGCTGTGTTCTATCTGAAATTTCAGGGGATATAAAAGGACCAATTTGTTGGTTTGCAGGTCTACGGTGATAGAGAGCCAAGATGGCCGGCCGCTTCGTGTTGCAGCAGTTCTCCTCTGGGATGTCTAGATCGACGAACTACCTCGCCGCTCGCGCGTCTGCCTCAGCTATGGCCGCGGCTCCTGTCGTCCCCCTTTCTTCGGTGCGTACAAACTACGGTTGCTCAGGAATTTTGGGGGACTTCGGCTCCAATTCAATCAGATATTTAGAAATTGATCTGGTCTCACTGGAGGATCTTATTGCTTTCCCTTCTTTAGTCTCTCTTGCTGAAGTTCACTGTCTATACTAAAAAATGGCTTAAAATTTCGCTTTTTTTCTGAAAGAAAGCAACTATAGTTATCTCTTTTGTGATTCTCTCAGGAAGCTGGCCTTAAAACTCTCAGCAATGTCTTCCATGGAGCTGCAGTTCATCCTGGTACGCTGCTTCCCAACAACCATGGGATTCATGGCTATGTAAGTAGCTACCTTTTCTTCATACTTGGTTATTGTTTGATGTAAATTGTTGAAATTATTGATTTTATTTCCAATAGAGGCATCAATAATTCTCATCTCGTTACATTTCTCTCAGGGACGTGGCATTAAAACCCTCAGCAATCTTTTCCATGGGGCTGCAGTTCGTCCAGACGTGGTGGTTCCCAACAACCATGGCTATGTAAGTTGCTGCTAAAATTTCTGTTACTTTGTGGATCATTTAGGACTAACGTTGACAACACAAAGGTTGTACAACCTTGGGATAGATGTTTTTAACCTTGGGGTAGGTATTGTCCTAAACAGTTTCCACCTGCTTTTTAAGTCGTTTGAAGCTTGCATCTCAAAGTGGACCGTTATCTTTCCTTTGCATGAAGAATGGCATTGCTTCATTTCGTCATATTACCTGTGCATATTTGATGATTATCTTTCCTTTGCATGAAGAATGGCATTGCTTCATTTCGTCATATTACCTATGCATATTTGATGATTTTGGTTTGGCTGATCGGTAATATTCAATTTTGGAAATAATAAATCATTTGTCAGAAGTATGCATTCTGACACCTTATCCTACCTGACTCAGGCTGCGAGGTACCTAAACACATTAGCATGCTCCAGGGCTGCTGCTAAGTCAGGCTGGTCACCAACTCGAATGCCGTCAACTATCATCAATCACAAGAAGTCGGCATTTGTGAATTCTGTTGGAAGTAAGCACACTTTTTCATCTTGGAAAGAGATGGGTGCAGCTTGGTTTGCTAAAAAATTGTAAGTATCAACTGTCTTCTCATTACAACCATATTGTATGAATGAATCAATCCATGCTTGCTTTCTATATGATTCATTGTTGTTTGCTTCTCGTGACTCCTTTGTGAATTCATGATAGCTTGCTCTTGTTAATTATAATTTGTAGTCTAAGTTGCTCTTGTTAATTAGAATTTGTAGTAAAAAGCAAATCTCTAATTAGGGGTGTTCATAGCCGGCATCTGTCTGCAAACCTATGAACAAACAGTAACCTTATTCAATGTGTAAACTGTCACACATGCCGTCGTTGAACACCCCTAACAACTATATACTCTGGACAATTGGAATTTTTCCTGATTGATTTTTTTTTTCTTCAAACTTTAGCAATGAATGCTAGCTCATTCGGATTTGGCATGATGATGCGAACAGTGCACAAAACAACACACCTTGTCAAAAGTAAAATTCAATGCACCTATTCTGTTTTTGAAGGCATTCAATATGGTTTCCTTATTAACTAGAAATACTAGGTGTGCTATATTTTCAGTATTGCCTCCTCAAAAAAGAGGTCATGATTTTTCCTTTTGAACTAGGCGATATAGCAGCTTATGAAGGGTGTAGGTATATGTAAATCGATTCGTTGAAGCTGATAGGATAATCCTCTTTTGGTGGTTGCATGTGCTAACTAGCCTACATGTAAATCGAGTCATTGATGCCATTCACAATTTTTTTTTCTTTTTTTAACGGATGCATGCTACTCAGATGGTCTTTTTTTTATTATTATTTTTGCTTCGCAGTTATGAGCTGAAAACATATTATTATTTTTATTGTACGAACCAAGTTGTATCACGTTTTCAAGCAATAGTCAAAGAATATGCGTACTGAATTTTCATTTTCTTTGACCTTCTCTTCAGGGATGCTGATGATCCTGCTAAAGTTATGACAAGGGTGTTCTGGATGTGTATTTTTATTGCCGGTTGTTCTCTCCTCCCCGAGGAAGCTGGTACAAGTGGCCACGACAGCCTAAACAGTTCTGGTGGTTGCTTGGCTTGCTGCAACTGCTGGTGCCATGGTCCAAAACCTGAGGTGAAACGCAGTTAGGTGGGACAAGTACTATGAAGCGGGTGTGGTCTTTTTGGTTTTTATTCAAGAACATTCTTCTGACATCCCGTACTGTACTTGAAGACCTCTTAATCTGGCTACTGGGAGAGGGAGTATGGACGTGCCCTCCTCGAAGACACCCGTTATTTTGCCACTTAACTTATTTTGGTACTCTTGTTCCGTGCCTGTAATTATATTTATTTGGCCCTATGAGGTATGCGTGTGCTGTAATGCAGATTTTATATGCTACTAGAAAGGAAAATGTTCTGCCATCTAAAAGGCTCGCTGTCAGCCTGCTATTTTCCAGTGATGTGGTCTCTCATTTCCCGTTATTTCCAGCTGCAGCAAGTCTCGTTACGACCCGACCTCGAATTGTGATACTAGTATCTCTTACGTATCTCCCAACGCCGTCGCGTTCTCGGTCTGACACAGTCCACGTCAGGAAAAAAGTTTTCAACTGTCGAAGGACGGTGAAGATCCGTGGCCAGTGTGTTTTTCCGGGGAAAAAAAATCTCTCCGCACTCGACAGTAGTAAAGACACGGTTAAGATCCGTAAGCAGGCAGGGTTGTTCTCCGGTAAAAGATCTCTCTCCAGACTCTTCCACCATGGTCACTGCTCTGGAAGGCATAACGTCTGAACTGCTGTAAAACGTGCCGGCGTTTTTAACTTGAAGTGTCACTAGTAGACTGGATTAAGATGAGTACACTGGCTCTCAGAACATAGTACTGGAAAAAAATTCAGAGTTGTGACATCCTAGCTCAAGGCTTAATAGAGTTGATAGAATACTCAGAAGAGGATCGTCTGATGTGCCTTCTCCATGCCTTAAGTGTGACTTTAAGCGACGTGAGCCGTTGGATTGAATTTCAACGGACAAGATTCATCGCTACAGTACAATAGAACTGATGCTACAGTTTGAAGAAACAGTGAATTGGGTACTGTTGCTACAATGTTTACTGCAAATTACTGTAGAACCAGACTCATTTCACTGTGCAAACAGTGCCTCCTGCCGTGAATCGCCTCTAAGGCAGGGGATTCGCGCCCAGAAAGTTGCAACTTCTTTTCCGGAAGCTCATCTTAAAAGAACTCCGGGGTTAAGCGTGCTTAGCCCGGAGTAATTTAGGGATGGGTGACTGACCGGGAAGTCGTTCCCGAATGCGCACGAGTGAGGACAAAGTGCGCAGAAAAGACATGTGTTGGTTTGTGTGGAGAGTCTTGAAGTCTTAGAAAGCTGCCAGGCGTAAGCGGGCCCGGCCTCGGGGAGGCGGGACATTACAAATGGTATCAGAGCTGACTCTTGCGGTTTCACGGGCTCGTGTGGGCGCAGTTGCGCAGGTATGGTGCGCATGGCTGGTGTAGGCCTAGAGTGGTCACACAGCATGGCACAGTAGACGCACGGACGTGGTCAAGAGGGGACGTTCCTGGATTGGGGTTAATCGACGAGGACGTCGATCTTCTAAGGGGGTGAGTATGTGACATCCTGGCCCAAGGCTTAATAGAGTTGATAGAATACTCATACCAACAAGTTGCAACTTCTTTTCCGGAAGCTCATCTTGAAAGAACTCCGGGGTTAAGCGTGCTTAGCCCGGAGCAATTTAGGGATGGGTGATTGACCGGGAAGTCGTTCCCGGATGCGCACGAGTGAGGACAAAATGCGCAGAAAAAACATATGTTGGTCTGTAAGGAGAGTTTTGAAATCTTAGAGAGCTGCCAGGCGTAAGCGGCCCCGGCCTCAGAGAGGCGGCACGTTACAAGAGTGCAGGGCAGTACTAAACAGGTGAGGAACAGTAACACGCCAAGCTGGGCTCTGGAAATCATAAGGATCATCGTATTCATAGCCAAAAGTTTCCTCCATCTCATCGTCGTCGTTATCAGAGTCAATCGTATCATCTACCCATTCTTGTCTTTTCTTCAATTTGTTTTCTAAGATACTCCGTTCTTTATCCTCTTCTTGTCTCACACGCTTCCTCTCAGCTATGTTACTCCATTTGATACCTTCACACAGAATTCGACATGTATCTTCTCCGAGCTGACACCATTCGCTACCATAGCATTCACAATCTTCTCAATTCCATCATCATCCTAGGACCATTGTATTGTGACTGTTTCAAGGAGTGGGCACTGAAACATTTTGTTGCGTTCCCTTTCTATGCTTCAAGACAAGTTTTTCTAGTCTTGGTCAAAGCTGGAGGAAGTGAAGTACAACATTGAAGTCTATTAAACACCAACCACCAATAATTTTGAGAGTTGTTAGATTATCAAAAACGGAGCATGTTGGCAGTTCCTCCTCCAACATAATCTTTATGTGTGCAAATAATGCAAATCTCTTTGCATCCAAATATATCCCAGTAATCAGATTGACCATCAAAAGTGCGTCCACAGGTATCTATGTGTGCACTCTCTAAAGATGGCCGCTCTTGCCAAGAAATATCTCCCAGACGCCAGCCTATGCGCTCAAAGTGAATGAGGAGGAGGAGCAATAGTGACCTAGACATCCATCAATAGTTAGCCTTTTTAGAACTTTTGAGTCTATAAAGGTCAAGATGTTGTGCACAATTTATCAAATGCAAATCTTCTAGATCTGGGCTCCGAGCAATGATGACCTCGAGAGATGAAGTACAGATTCACATCATAAGTCCCTCATGTTCTCAGATTCACATCTGGTAGCACTTTGACATTCTGCTTCACTGCAAAACCAATCCATGTTCTCAGATCATTGCAGTTTAGGAGACGCCAGTACTCAGATTCACAGCGCAGCTGCAATGTATGCAAGTCTACTCTGTTACGGAGGAGCAACAGGTTGTTAACAAAGCGAGTGAACTTCTCATGCTTCCAATGTTTATACTCTTTCGCAGTTGAGACGTATGACTTCCTTTGATGCCATAGCAGACGGATGGGCCGGATGGCGACGCCGCCCAAGGCCCGAGGGGTTTAGGTCTCGGGTTTAATGCTGCTCACCGCTTGTTCGGAGGCATGTGACCCGCGGCCTCTCTCCTTTCACCGCTTGTTCTCTCCCCTACAACAACTATCCTCGGCGTCGAGTGACAGGCAGGAGGAGCACAGGCGCGCAGCTACTTCGCTTGCGTACGACCCCGGCGGCCCGGCCAGCCCTACCACAGTTCCTCCTCATGGCTGCGCTGGTAGCCACTTCCATGCGAGCAGCAGGAGATTGAAGGCGTGTGTGCCTTCTCCTGCTTTGCACGCAAAGAGAGCGCATCGTATTGCTTGATTCAAAGCCAGATCAAACCTAAGCTGCAACGATTGTTTCCTAAAATTTCTCCTTCGCTTCACATTTTCCCTTATTCGTAATTTTATTTGTCATAGTTTCCCTTATGCAGGGAAATCAAGATGTTCAGGATATTTGTGGGTTGTTAATACCTGGACAAGCTGCTGATAGCACTTGTAGGGTATCTTAAGCAACATGATCTGCTTTTTCAGCACTGATCACTTAGCACATCGATGTGCAATCAAACAGATCGCATTCTTGAGAAAAACAAAAGTTACTCTGCATGGAACGGAAGAAGTCTGACGGTGCAACGTTGAAGCACTTCCTTTTGAGTAGGAGAGCGATGATTTCTGTTCTGAAAATATTCTGCAATGTAACAGGCTTGAGAGATGTGATGGTGGTAATTAAAGTAGGGAGTGAATATCAGGTGCTCCAATCACCTTCCATACTCCGGTGCTCCCACGTCAAAGATGCACCTCGAAAAATTGGTCTAAAAAAAACTTGTGCAAGCGGTGCCAAACGCCCCCACAATGAAAAAGAGAAAATCAACTTAAACAGTTGTGGGTTGTAACTATTTATTTTAGACCGGCAACCCACTTGTACTCAAAAGTTGAGTAGCACATGCAGTTGTTGTATCTCAAATTTTGCATGATAGTATTTGACAATATATGAAGTATCAATTCATATTGTTGTTTGAAGATTTCGTGCAAATTTTATTGTGCATCTTGTGGTTGGGAGCACCAAAGCACTTAATCCAGAAGGAGCACCTAATTTTTGTTAAAGTAGCTGCCAGTAGAGCTAAGATTTTAGAACTCTTAATACTTTTTTGTTATGCTTTACCTTTCTGAAGTAGAATTTGTTGTGATTTGTTACATCAATAATTAAAACCCCAGGCAGTAGGCACCCCCCTGTTAGAAAAAAAAAATGATGTAATGTAATATGTTTGTTGATTCAGATAACGCAAACTGCAGTGTAACAAGAAAGTTGAATAACTAAATGAGCCATTAACAAACCTGAAGAAAATTATTCTGCATGCTGAATGTTCCAATCAATAGAATTTTTTTTTACAAACATCTGGTTCAACTCAATAAAGCTGAAAGATAAATTGACTTTCAGTTGAACAAATTTATAGCCCACAACCCCTGCTTGAGTTGAACATGAACCGCGCAGGTGTTCTAGTAGATATCGGTCTGTACAACCACATACCGCACAACATTAAGCTGCTGTTTGCTTCATCACCGCGCCTTCGGCGTGCCAAAGAAAGCATTGTGTCCGCTTCGCACCTTGCCAAGGATTCTCACCCTGGACGCCGCAGCGAGCAAAAATGACGCGCGCGATGCCGAACAGCACAATATACATAACTCCCAGAAGCCCGCAGCGCAATACAGAATTCCCAGCAGCCTGCCATCCCGTCGCTCGGGTCAAGCGAAGCTTAGCAGTGGTTTGAGCGGGAATAGAGAGGAGTCAGGGAAGGAGTTGAGTAGGAAAAGCAGCTGCCGGCGCTGAGAGCAAGAGAAGCTTTTGGATCTACCGCTGCTATAGCAGGGAGAAGATAAGGATGGGATCGGAAAAGACTAGACGAACTGGTAATAAAAGGATGAAGGATCGGAGAAGACTAGACGAATGCGTGTCGGGACTGGTGATGTCGAGTTTTTTTTTTTTTATGAAACATACCTGTATTTAAGTTAAGAAGAATACAACCATACGTACGTACACATGTACGTTATACAAAGATACGGACAGCTGTCCCACACAAAGTGCAAAGAGGCCCCTAGCACAAACTAGAAAAACAAACAAGCCCCTGGACCTCCAAAGCAGCACCGACGCCGAAATCCACCATCGCCGGCCTCCGCCAGCGCCGGCAGATCCCGCCGCCACCACGAACCCAACGCTGGAGAGGCCTCCATCACACAAAGGCTTTAACACGAGCCGGGAAGGACACCCGCGCAGCGGGATGAGCAAGAGCTGACCGCGCTTCCGGCCGGGGACGCGCCCCGAGCACCTCCCGGCTTGGATCGCCGCCCGCCAACGACGACGGAAGCCGCCGCGGAATCCTCGAGCAGGATCCAACCACCCAGCACCCTCCAAACCACAGCCTCCGCCTCCTTGTCGCAAAAAGGCAGCTTGAACCTCGCCTTGCCGGAGCCGAAGACGAAGATCCGCCGCCGCCTGACTCCTAAGAAGGAGCTCCTCGACGAGAGCTCCACCCCCACAAGCTTGCCACTGCCGCCGGAGAGGAGCGCCAGTGGGGCGCGACCGAGCTTGGAGGGACTTATTCGGACGAGTGGCCGCCGCCGCCGCAACCTCACCGCCGGCCGTCGAAACTCTAACCCTAGAATCTACACTAGGACCTAAACTACCACCAGCCGGCGAGAAACCAGTGGTCTCCGCCACCTCGCGACGCCCCGGAGAGCATCGGAGGCCGAGGAGACCACCAGCCTCGCCGGCGGGGACGAAAACCTCCCGCGTCGCCTCTCTCAGTCGGGGAGCTTCGAGAGAGAACGAAGCGGTGCTGGTGATGTCGAGTTTGTTCGTGGCTAGAGAGAAATTAACAACATATCATAGTCGATTCTTCGTTTTCCTCGGCGGGACCCGCCAGTTACTGTTAGCTTTTGTGCTGAGTGCCTTCCAAGCCGTTCGATCAACGCACATCAACCACTGCCGTCCGTTCCCGCTTCAGAGCTAGGGATGGCAACGGGTCGGGTTCGGGTCGGGTGAGGCCATCGCCCGCCCGTGAAGAAAAATGCCTTGGGTGAAATACTTCCCCCGCCCCCGCCCCCGCGGGTGAATTCTTTCACCCGCACCCGCACCCGTCGGGTGGCGGGTGGGTCTCGGGTGCCCGTCGGGTGCACCTCAGCAAACACACAGCAGAGTCAATATTGAGCAAATAAACACACAGCAGAGTCAATATTGAGCAAATAAACACACAGCAAGTGACATGTCGACACTCGACAACATGGGTTTCACATAAAACAATTAAGAAAGTCTCATACTCTCATACTGTCATACAGATACAGACAAGGTCTCATACTTAACAAATAACATGGGTGTTCACATAAAACACTTAACAAGGTCTCACTCTCACTCTCATACTGCCATACAGACACACACACCCCACAGCAACACCATCAGAATTCAGTAGCACATATGCATGAGAAAATGTAAAGGAAAGCTCCTTGCTTGCTTCCTGACTTGCTTGCATGAGGCACAAGCTCAACTTCCAGTTCCAACTTCCAAGCTTCCTGTTGCACAAAAGCTCAAGTCATTAAAACAGCCATGTATTGATAAAAGGAAACAGCACAAGTTAGCAGAATTGATCAATAAAAATGTGATCAGAATACCTCACGTTCTCTCCACTTCTCTAGACTTCAGTTCAGTCAATGATTGTTGATTCAGGGTCCTCCTATAGGAATCAAACATGATTAGGAATTGTTAACAATTCAGCGAGACATAAATATGAACAGAAATGCCAAAGGAGTAAATAGTAGCACCTCTTCCTCTGCCTCGTCCATACAAGTCATAAGAGCATTAAGGAAACAAGATTGATCGCCTAGCATATCAGCACGGGACCATGCTTGCATACACATCAGTCCTTCAGTAGTTTTTGGAGCAAGTCGGCTTCGATGAGGGCTAATTATCCTTCCACTAGTGCTAAAAACAGATTCAGATGCCACCGTTGTAACCGGAATTGCCATGATATCACGAGCTATTTTCCTCAGAGTTGGGTACTTGATCCCTGCATACTCCCACCATTGAATGATGTTCATCTCTTGAGTTCTTGGCAGCGTTGGCTCCTCCAAATACAAGTCCAACTCAGTACGGCTGAAAGTTGTACGCTCTTCAGGTTCCTCCGATAAGAACTTGTCAAATAAATCAAAGACAAGAGTGTCTCCTTCATTAAGGACAGCACTTCTACCGGCTGCTGCACCTACACCATCAGTTGTACCAATGCCCTCCATGGAGTCTTAGTAGTCCTCCAACAGCCTATACAACAAGGCCCTAACTCTGGACACTTCAAGTTCTATAGCAGGACTTTCTTCCCCATAAACTGTGCTGTAAAAGGCTTTCATGAACTTCAACTTATACCTTGGATCTAAAAGAGTGGCTATTTCCATTAGCCCATGGACATCTGACCAGTACTTCTTAAATTTTTCTTTCATAGCCTTCGACATCTCTTCTACCTTAGGGATAGGACTAGCTCTCCATTTCTCAATAGCCAGATAAATACCACAAATTTTTGGAAAAAACAGATTGGCTGTCACATAAGTGGTGCCTGATAGAAGCTCAGTTGCATCATAAAACAATTTCAGCCTAGCACAAAGTTCGGTAGCAAAAGCCCAATCATCTTCGGTTGGCTTAAATTTGGCACAAAGCGGTTCCTTACCACCAAGGCGTTCAAAAACACTTTGATACTCAAGTGCGGTGCTAAGCATAAGGTATGTTGAATTCCATCTGGTTTTAACATCAAGAGCTATTTTTTTGTTGTATCTAAGGTTCATCTGTTGTGCTGTACGTTCAAACCGCTCATGTCTTTAGGTGTAGCAGACCAAAAGCCTACACTTTCACGAACCCTACCAAGACCTTTGTCCATGACAGCCATCCCATCTTTCACTATCAAGTTGATTATATGTGCAGCACAGCGCATATGCATCAACTCACCTTGGAGCATAAGAGAGGGAAGGGGCATCTTCTTGTTCATCTCCTTCATAAGATTGTCATTGGTAGTGCAATTATCAAGAGTCACTGTTGAGACCTTCTTCTCAATATGCCAGTCCTGTAGTACTTCATAGAGAGCCTCACTTATAACTTCTGCAGTATGTGGATGTGGCACATATAGAAACCTAGAAGAAAAATATTTAGGACAGATATAAGCACACGTATACATGCTCAGTTTAGACATATGCACAAGTAAAATATTCAGAGATATGCACCAAGTGAAATAGCTCAATACAAGAAACCATACCTCAAAAGGAAACTTTTAAGCTTCCACTGATCATCAATGAAATGCACTGTAACTGACATATACCCTTTCTTCTGATGGTTTGCAGTCCACATATCCATAGTTACAGCAATTCGAGATTGGCAATTTTGCAATGAATCAACCAAAGAAACCCTGTTCACCTCATACATTTCCAATATGTCCTTCTTGATAGTGTTTCTGGACACTACTTTGAAAAGTGGTTGCAGGGCTGCACAAAACCTCCTAAATCCAACATGGTCAACTATGGATAATGGATACTCATGAAGACATATCATCAACGCAAGTTCTTTCCTAGCAACCTGCTGATCAAAAACATACTTCTCAACAACTACTGCCCCTTTCCCATCTTTGGCTAACTTAAGAGTTGACTGCTGCAATCCTTTTCTTACAGACCTAGATGCACATCCCCTCAAATGACCACGCAAGTGATTTGTCCCATCCCTACCACCTCCAGCCAGCTGCTTCTTGCACCAATTACATTCAGCTTTCTTTTTACCCCCCACAATAATTTGTGTAAATTCTAGCCAAACATCAGATGTAAGCTTCCTCTTGGACCCAACATTCACAGTGTCATCTGTTTCTATTTCTTCTTCAGATGTCACATTAATCGGTTCATGTTGAGAACTAGGAGTAGTGCCAGGTGATAGTGTACCAGCAGGAGGAGGATGAGCACTTGAGGTAGGGGTATCACTAGCAGCAGCACTTAAGGTCGGAGTAGCAGCAGCACTTGAGGACCGGGTTGTGCATTGTCTCTTCGAAGCTGAGGTACGAACAGCAGCAGCAGCAGCAGATCTTGGCGGACGAGCACTTGGAGGAGCTTGCGAGCCGGAGCCACTGGTTACTTGCTTCGACATGCCGCCAGAAGCCGTCAAGAACCACGGCAACCTGCGTCTGCGCCTGCGTCTTCCCGTTCCACGGTCCGTGGCGACTAACCTGACCACATGACAACGAAATCAATAATCCAAATCACCAGTTCACCACGCAACCAGAAGTCCAGAACCAACCATGAATCCACATCAGAACAAGGAATCGACACAAAAACTAACTAGGGATTAGGGAATCACCTCTGCTGGCCGCGCTCACCACGGCTTGTTGCGCTCGTCGCGTCTCGCCACGCTCACCGCGTCGCCCGCCCTTCCTCGCCGCGTCGTGCCGCCCTTCCTCGCCGCGTCGCCCGCCCTTCCTCGCCGCGTCGTGCCGCTCTTCCTCGCCGCGTCGCCCGCCCTTCCTCGCCGCGTCGCGCCCTCGCGGCGTCGTGCGCGCGGGGCGTGCTGGCCCTCCTCGCCGTGCGCGCGGCGTGCTGGCAAGGCTCAGGCGTGGGCGCGTGGCGGCGGCGTTCGTGACTGGGAGTGGCGGCGGCGTTTGAGCGAGGGGTGGCGTGCGAATGCGATGGGGTTGGGGAATCGGGAGGTTTAGGGTTTGACGGTCGGGGAGTTGGCCCGGTGGAAGCGTGGACCTGGGCTGTGTTGTTCTGGTGGGCCGCTGGGCTGATGTTTACTCGGGCCCCATTGGGTCACCCGCGGGCGAGAACGGACACCCGCCCCCGCGCCCGAGGGACTGCGGGTCGGGTGCGGGGGTCACCCGCGGGCGAAAATCTCCACCCGCACTCGCACCCGACGGGTGCAGGACCCGCGGGTGACCCGCACCCGCGGGTGATATTGCCATCCCTATTCAGAGCCCCTACCTACAATGATCTTTTCATCCATCGAGCCTTCCACGGCCTGGTTTCCCCAACGATGCCGATGCAGGGGATGGCCGCGACCGTGTAGCCTCCCGGCTCCCACCGCGCGTGATGGCTGCCGATGACCGAGGCGAATCAGGCTTCTCCTCGGCGGCGGGTGTCCTGCTTGCGCGGTCATCGACGGTGAGCTGTGGTGGCTCGACCGCTCGAGGCGAGGTGTTTGTCAGCCGAGTCCCTAACGAACACGAACAGGGGCTCGAGACGGAAATGGAGAACTCGAACTGTGAGAGAGTGATTTTGGTGCTGCGTGCAAACGTAGCAGCTTTTCTGTTTTTTTTTTCCTTATTTATATGACAAGAGGAACGAGGCCGGCCGGTGAGGCCGCCCGCCACGCGCGCCACCATCCACTGACATGCGCATGCCACACGCTTGGATTATGCCGCACGCGACGCGGAAGCTCGCCACGACGTGAACTCGCATGCCTCTGGCTCCTAAAGACTCGCACAACCAGAGCAGAGGGTCGAGGCGTTGCGGGACGAGATCCTCGGCCACGAGGCCATGTTCGACGGCGTCAGAATGACGGTACGACGAGTGGGAGGCCAGACGCAAGAAGGAAATCTACAGGCTTGTGAGCCGAGCGACCGCGCCGATCACGACGGCTGCGAATACTGCAGGATGCCGGACGCATATGACGACGCCGCGAATGTTGACCAGGGGAAGAGGTTCTCGGTACGATGATGGCGACGGGAGAGGTGGAAAGGCGAACGCTTTCTCGGATCAGGAATCTTGGGAGGCGCAGCAGATCAGGAAGTCCCAGATGCAGTTTGGATCCGAGGACCGCCGCCGCGACAGCGACGCATACGAGCTCGTGTTCGAGGATGCCGTCGAGTTCGTCAAGTCGTCGGCGATGGAAGGCACCGATCAGGAAGATGGAGCCGACGAACTAGCAGACGACATTGATGCCAAGGTACAAAGCGGATTTTATCCAGCGGTGGTCGTCTAGCGCAGCGTTTTTGCAGGACTGACAGTTGGTTAAGGAGTTAATCTTTCCACCGTACTGTCACCACCGGTGGGGAAACCTATTCGAATTTTCTGACACACCGACAGCCTGACAGCGGTAGAAGAATGTTGACACGAGTCAGCGATTACTGGCGGTGGCTGGCTGCGTTCACTTCGTGCGCTCCTGTCAGCGACGAAGCACCGCCGGTGCGGTGTGCTGAGCGGCCATGTGAAAGTGAAACAAGCACCATGGCGACAGGAGAGGAGAACAGGCCGAGAAGGGATGGCGGCCTGGGACTGCTTGCACTCCTGTCAGCGTCGTAGAGATCCGCCATCTGCGGCAACTGAGCCTGCTCGATCTGGTCCCCTTTTCATGGAGGTGAGTTTATAATCACACAGCATATAGAAACAACACACCACAAAATGCAGATTAATACCCCTCCGAAGCTTACATCCTGACTACTAGCTAGGGTGCATAGATTCAATTATTAGTACGAGTGGCCGCTAAAGTGTCGAGCAGCTGATGATACAATATGCGTATAATGGATGTTTAGTGTTCATATTCTCAAATTCTAATACTTTTCTTCAAGGGGTATATATAATGTAAAAGTAGCTGGACTAATTAAAGCATAGGCAATTGCACGTACAAGTGTAAGCTAATGAACATGCAAGTACACGTGCTAACGACTTAACCCTTCTCCGAAATACGTACATGTATACGTGCGGCACAGAACCTGCTTTTTTTCTTGGTTATTACCAGACATGTCAGCCTGAGATCAATTAGTACACGTTGATATTATCAGATTCTGCGTACGTACATGTGCTCACGATCAATTAAGGTTGCCGTACGTTGATATTCTCAGAAAAGTCCGAACAACGTACGTATGCAAGCTACATATACGTTGATAATGATATATGCACATGCACATGCCTGCGTTGCCACGAGGAAATCCAACGCCACCCTGCGCAAGCACCGTCGTTCAGGTGAAACCCACTGTTTATCGATAAGCTGGTACTCTGTCTCAACGTTCCATCAATCCACTGCACGGGGCACATGGGTGAGTTGACTTCTACCCACGTCATTAGATGACCTTAATCTAATTACTTCTGGCCACGTGTTCCGAATCTTAACAGCTGCATAAATAAACGGCTAAATTAAGATAAAGGGGAAACGTCCCGGTACCGTGAACAGAATGGTTTCCCGACGTGTACTGCAAACGGAGCTCCAAGACGAGAGGAAGACGCTCCCGGTCTACAAGGTCAAGGACGAACTCCGGGTCACCAGGTGATCGTCATCGTCGGAGAGACCGGCTCCGGCAAGACGACGCAGAGACCGCAGTACCTTCACGAGGCGAGGCCAGCCGGGTACACGGCGAAGGGGCGGAAGATCGCGTGCACGCAGCCGCGCAAGAGATGGGCGTCAAGCTCGGGCACGAGGTGGGCTACTCCATATGGTTCGATGAGGACTGCACGTCGGAGAAGACGGTGCCAGGGCACGACCGGTCCATCTCCACCGACATCCTGCTCGGGTCGGCCTCGTCAAGGACGTGGCGCGGTTCCGCCCTGACCTGAAGGTGCTCGTGTCCAGCGCGACGTACGCTCAACGCGGAGAAGTTCAGCGACTTCTTCGACGCGACGCCGGTGTTCAAGATCCCCGGGCGGCGGTACGAGGTGGATGGATGTCCACTACACGGTGGCGCCGGAGGCGGACTACGTACGTCGACGCGGCCGTGGCGACGAGCTGCACGTCACGCAGTCGCCCGGCGACATCCTGCTGTTCCTCACGGGGCAGGACAGGAGGAGATCCTCCGGCCCGGACGAGGGGGTGCTCACCATCGCGTCCATGCTGTCGGCAGGGAACGCCATATTCTACCGCCCCAAGGACGAGGCCATGCTCGCCGACGCCGCGCGGCAACGCCGGCGACCACGTCGCGCTGCTCAACGTGTACACCGAGTAAGAGGCGTCGGGCTACTCGGCGCAGTTGTGCGTGCACCACTTCCTGCTGGAGCGGGTGGAGATGGAGCGCCGGTCCAGCAAAGGCAACCTCAACACGGCGCAGCGGCGGTGTTCGTGCACCCGAGCTGATGCGTTGGGTGCTGTACCACGAGCTGGTGGAGACCACCAAAGAGTACATGCGGCAGGTGACGGAGCTCAAGCCGGAGTGGCTGCTGGAGATCGCGCCGCACTACTACCAGGACGGGGGCATAGCATGAGCGCCGCAGCGGCCACAACAAAGCAGAGTCTGAATCTAACTTACACATAGCTGTTGACTTTAACCATTAATGTATGCAATGTCAACAACCTTCATCAAAAGTGTACAGCGCAGCTCAAGTCATTCAGTAGAGCTACGCAGACAAGTGAATTAACATCCGAACCAGTCATTCAGTAGAGGTAAGCACAGAAGTGAATTAACATCCGTGCCCAGGAATGAAGTCTATCCACCAAACCATGCATACACAGTAACTACAACAACAGGAATGATGTCTATCCACCAAAACATGCAGTGCGTTGCCAAATTTTAAGAACTTAACACTGTTGTCACGTAGCGAGAGGTCCAAAACCATTGTCTCAATTGTCTCCTACGGTCAAACTCCAAAACCATCGTCTCGTGTCAAAAACTGTGCCCAGTGGCTTATTTACACAGCAGCTTCCGTCTCGCATCACTCTTCAGCCGAGGAGGACGTGTCGGTAGGTGTGGCCGGAGTTGAGGAGGATGTGCCAGTAGCGGTGCCCGAAGTCGAGAAGGAGGTGGCCACCTTCCTGAAGACCTCCTCGCCCTTCTTCCAAAACTCCTCTCCCCTATTCTTCAGGTCATCATCAAGGTTTACAAAACCGCGGTAAACCGGATCGGTTTTCGCGAAAACCGGAAAAACCGGTCTGGTCCGGTTTACCCGGTAGTCCGGTTTTCGATTTTAAATTTCAAATTTTTTTCAAAATTTGAAAAATTTTGAAACAAAAATATGTAAAAAAAACTAGAAGAAATATGCAGAGCAATGGCGAAAACGAAACATGAAACTTCAATCGTTTGATGGTTCAAAAAATTCGAGGAAGTTTTCTGGGTTAAAAAAGAATTTAGAAAAATAGAAAATGACGGTCAGCAACATTGTTTGATTTTTTTGACCAAGCAAACAATTGAGTTTTTGTGTTCGGTTTCCACCATTGCTCTGCAAATTGCATCTAGTTTTTTTACACATTTTTTGTTTCAATGTTTTCAATTTTTCATTTTTTTTCCATTTTTCCTCTCTAAACCGGTTTTCCGAAATTTGTGTCCGGTTTACCGGAATTTGTGGCCGGTTTACCGGTTAACCGGACCGGTTTACCGAAAATTTCGATCTTTTTCATTCAAATTTCGTCATTTGAATTTTGATCCGGTTTCCGACCGGTTTTTCCGAAAACCGGAGATCTCGGTGGCGTCCGGTTTTTCCGGTCAAAACGGTAATGCAAACCCTGGTCATCATACCTGCAGGCATCAAACACAAAAAATATTTCTGAAACCTATCAAATATTACAGCAGTAAAGAAGCACCGGCAGAAGGATAACGAACTTGTAGACTGCAAAAGCTACCGAGCCAAACGCAACAAGGTTGGTCAGCCATTTGTTGGACGCAGTTGCCAACTTCTCCCTGAAAGTATAAAGCTCCAAATTATACATCATGTTAAAAACCAATCACAGGGTGACATTGTACATCTAATAAGCAACATAAATATATTACGAAATGGCATTAAGAACTGCAAGTATTGTGCTATGAGGTGCCAAAAGTCTGCCACAGGATATACAAGAGTATAGAGGTTTCTTAAGATCATCACGAGATTAATTACTGCTTCGCGATGTGAAAATTACTAGTTGTTGAATGGATAACATCTGGTCAACAAATTATGAAGTTTTGCCAACATAAAAATAACATCTGAAATTGTGATACTTCAAGACACCAGAAACATATCCAATTGTGCAAAGCGATACAGCAGAGAAAGACCAGACAGCAACAAAGCAGTTGCTCAATGCTTGCATCATTCTGCGTTTAGTGTCTCTACTGTTAGCACGCCAATGCTTACAGTAGGATCAAACAAAATGAGCACATCAAAGGCCCAACACATTCTTTTCCTTGCCGCCTAACACACATCACATTCAACACTCAAATGCAATCAGCCAAAAAAAAAAGAGGGGATAACAGAAACATTCAACCATCAGATAGGGTAACTCTGATAAACAACATGGCATTGCCCAACGTCTATACAATGCAGTACTAACTCGTGCAAAATAATCATATATCAGGCCCCGAAGACGGTACTAAACAAACATGATTCAAACTCGTCCGTTAAAAAGTTCTACAATGCAATGAAAGCACGAGTATAGTCATAAAACAATTTCAAGCACGGCAACAAAATGCTCAGCAATCTCAAGAGCATGTTAAACTGTAGGTCAACGCACTGCCAAAGAAGCAGTTACTGTAAGGACAAAACAATTATCATGACGAATGGATAACATATGGTCAACAAATTGTGACGAATGGATAACATATGGTCATCAAAATAACATTCTGCAATTTTGAGTTTCTAGACACCAGAAACAATACTCACACATTGCACGAAGCCATACGAGAGAGAAGTAAGACCAGACAGCAAATTCTCATTTTAACATGATGGTACCAACAAAGCAGTTGCTCAATTGCAGATATCAGAGCAAGAGAAGGTTAAACCTGGACACCTGAAGAAAGAGTTCCTAGATCTAATTCCATTTACTCAAGCACAAACAAAGGAGACAAATCATACAGCTCAGCTATAAGTATGAGGGAATCTTAGCAAAGGCTAAACTAATCGCACGTCAGATGCCATATATGCTAATATACATGAACAGGCCACATAATATTGAGGAAGGATTTTTCTTACGCGTATTTGGACTTGTAGCATTGATCTTGTGACAAGACACTTCAACATCTTTTTCAACTTTCGCTAAGTCAGCAGTGGCTACAATAAATGAGGTGAAAAAAATTACTTTCACTTTATTTCCAAGCATTTACAGAGCATGCTACAATAAATTTCAAAGATAACAAACTTACTTTTGCCTTAACTCAGCCATATCCAGCTTGTGCTACATTAGATTGCAGGTGACAGCACTTATTATATTCCATACAGCAATTGCAAATAATAAACAAAATAACAAAGACTAGAAACTTACATTGCTTTTAATCTCAGCGATGTCAAGAGGTGCTTGTTACTCAAATTCTGCAGGTCTGCCTTCTGTCAAAGAGCAAAATAAAATAAAGGTTGGAAATCGAGTTCGAATAATTGCGATTTACAGAAGGTGTAGGATGTTCAATTTGGTGGGTGGTGCGTTCAATATATGGTGACACTGGAGTAAGCACTTTTTATAAGATAGACGACTAAAACAGTTTTTTGAGCAAGGCTATCTGCGTGATGGTTATTTTTTGGAGCAAGGCTATCGGCGTTGTTATGCTGATTCATTCACGTACTCCAAATAATAAAAGTCAGCTAACTAATGGGTAATAAAAAGGTTACGAGTAGAAAAACTTACGGTGGCAGGTCGGAGGGCGAACCTCCATGAAACCTTCTTGGGACCTGTAATAAAATTTAGCACACATAAACAAGGTTTCAGTTCAAGCATCCAAAAAGAGTCTAAATCTGGAGCATTTTGCAAGATGCCAAATTTTTCAAACGTTGTGATATATAAATGCAATGATTAACCATGCCAAGATCGCGTTAAAGACCTGACTTCACAGTCTACGGGGACAAAACCAGCTTCATCATTCTGCGTTTTAGTGTCTCTACTGTTAGCACGCCAATGCTTGCAGTAGGATAAACAAAATGAGCACATCAAAGGCCCAACACATTCTTTTCCTGGCCGACTAACACATCACATTCAACCATCAAATGCAATCACCAAAAAAAAAGGGGAGGGATACCAGAAACATTATCAAAATATGAAGGCTTGCCAACAATCAAAATAACATCTGAAATTGTGATACTTCAAGACAACAGAAACAATTACCACAATTGCGCAAAGCTATACAGCAGAGAAAGTAAGACCAGACAGCAACAAAGCAGTTGCTCAATGCTTGCATCATCTGGTTTGTAGTGTCTCTACTGTTAGCACGCCAATGCTTACAGTAGGATCAAACAAAATGAGCACATCAAAGGCCGAACACATTCTTTTCCTGGCCGTAACACATCACATTCAACCATCAAATGCAATCAGCCAAAAAAAAAGGGGGGGATAACAGAAACATTACAGCACCGTCAGCATCAGATATGGTACGCAATTGATAACGATAGGCATTGCCCAACGTCTTATACAATGCAGTACTTTAACATGAATGGTACCACAATCAAAATAACATTCTGAAATTGTGATACTTCAAGACACCAAAAACATTTACCACATTGCGCGAAGCGATACAGCAGAGAAAGTAAGACCAGACAGCAAATCGTCACTTTAACATGAATGGTACCAACAAAGCAGTTGCTCATTGCAGATATCAGAGCAAGAGAAGATTAACCTGGACATCTGAAGCAAGAGTTCTAATCTAATTCCATTTACTCATAGCACAAAACAAAGGAAGACAAAACATAGAGTCCAGCTTTGTATGAGGGAATCTTAGCAATGGCTAACATGTCAAGAACTAATCGCCAGGTCTTTGATTTCAATTTCTCACTCTACTACTTAGCAGAAGCATGCGAGGACCAGGGGCTCCGCCTGACAACCTTCACGACGCTCCTCGACACCTTCACTTACCTGTCACAGGAAACATAAATAAGCAACGCACGGACGCGCGCGCGCACGAAGAGAGAGGAGGACTTTGTCGCACAGTTTCGAGATCTTGTCGACGGCGAACACTAGGGTTTACAAGCACGGAGAGAGAGAGAGAGGAGAGAGAGAGAGAGAGAGAGAGAGAGAGAGAGAGAGAGAGAGAGAGAGAGAGAGAGAGAGAGTCTAGAGGAGAGAGAGAGATAGAGAGGGGCTGGGGCCGCGGTTGCTGTATATCTTGCCTACGGGCTGCTCTAAATCATCTATTTTTTTCGAAATCTACCTAGAGGATCTAGCGCGAGAGGGACCCCCATCTCTCTCTCGACCTATATATCTCTCTCTATACGCTCCTCTCTAGCTCTAGGCTCTATCTCTCGCTCTCTCTCTCTCGCTCCTTATCTATCTCTCTCTAGATGCTTTTTTTCTTCTTTGTTTGTCTCTGTGTCTTGAGAGCCGTTCTACTGCGTTCGAGAAGCTACTACTAACTTGCTAAAAATAAAAAACTCTAAGGGAGGGTTTTAGGAGCTAATGGGGGGTGAGGAGAGAAAGAGGAAGAGAGAGCGATAGAGAGTAAGAGATATCTAGCGCGCGAGCGCGAGATATCTCATCGCTATATCGCTGCTAGAGATATATCAGCTGTCTTGTCGTGCGTTGACTTGTCGTGCTTTTCTTTATTATAATACCTGTCTTGCCCCTTTCCCTTTCTATCTCCGCCCATGCTTCTTCGCCGTTGCTCGCGCATTCCCTTCCCCTCGCTCTTTTTGTCTTTTTCGTCGTGTTGCTTTTCCGCTTTTTTCGTGCTTTTGTCGACGCATCCCTTCTCTCATCTCTCGTACTTCTTTCCCCTGCTTATCTTTTTTCGCTTTTGCTCTTTTCTTTTTCCGTTTTCTGCGTTCTTTTGTCTTTTACCTTCTTCCCCTCCCCCTCTTTCTGCCATTTCCGGTTGCCCCCCTTGTCGCCCCCCGCTTTTTCCCACTTGCCCCCCCCCCTGCCCCGATCCTCGGTTTCGCGTGTGCTGGTGCGGGTTCGTGCCCTCGGGGCCAAACTGGCACCCGCGCTCGAGCCCGTCGGGTGTAAAACCTGCGGGCACCCGCACCCGCGGCGGGATTGCCATCCCTAGGTTTACCTGAGGGTGCCCTGAGATTTGTGATTGCCCGGATATGGGCCGGCAGGCTTGCAATGTTCCGTTGTCTGCATCTCGAGTTGGGCCTGGCCTGGGGACGAAAAAGAGCCCGCGAGCCTGTAATCCCTATAATTAGCGCGTTGCATATAATCGACATATAGCGCGCTCTAAGATTCGTGCAACCTATAGATCCAACGACTGACTCTCTTTTCTCCTTCCTCTCTCACCCTCGCGCCGTCGTCGGCCCCCACGCCTCGCCGTCTGGCTCCCCCGCACCGATGTCGCCGCCCGTCCGGCCTCCCGTGCCGCCGCCGTCTGGCTTCCTCGCGCCGACGACGCGCGTCTTTAACGAGCCGCCGCTGTCGGAACAATTGTTCCGGGTGCCGAAACAACTCGTCTTGGCACCGGAACAACTCGTCCAGGCGCCGGAACAACTGGGCGGCGGCGACGGCTGGGAGTCTCGAGGAAGAAGCCGACGATGGGTCGTGGTGGCCCCGCAAGCCTGCCTCCCCGGAAACGAAAATGAAGTCCATTTTTCACGTGTGAAAATTTTTATTAGTAAAGCAAATGTTTTGGGAAAGAAATTTTCGATTTATAGTTGCTAAAATCATGACCGAGACTTTTCAAATTTTTGATATTTCAAGCCATCCAAATTAAATCTTTACAGCCTAAAATTTTTATGCATATGTGCACTGAATACTCTTTATACACCTGATATGTCCTCTTTATAATATATCTATAAAAATAAACACTATAATTACATTATTTTTAATTTTTTTCTCTCATCTAACATGTTTTTATACGGTCAACCAAACAACATCTCTGCTTAGTTTGATTGGACGAAAACAGAAAACCAATCAAACCATTGTAGATCATAGCCAGCAGAGGTCTCGCTAGCAGATACGAGCCAGGATCCCACGGGCAAAAAACCAAACACGCCCTTTGTGATGCCTAGCAACCGGCACGTTTGGTACGGTGAAACTTCGGGAATTTTATATGTAGCGCGCTACCACAAAATTTAGGGTAGCGCGTTTTGAGATTCGGACGCCGCTAGAGATTAACGATGAGAAACGGATGCAGGTTGAGCGCACACGCAATGAGGGCTGAGCATGCTGCGACACGTGTCGTGTTAATGGGTAGACGTTTAAATAGTTTGTATGCAATTATTTTTTTCCTCATTCAAATCCATTTATAAAAAGAATACTATAGCAGATGCTGAAAAAATAACTGCAAACACTGTAGCGGCTGCTATAGCCGGTTGCAATGAACAAACGAATTTGAAACAA
Organism: Eragrostis curvula; assembly: GCA_007726485.1. Taxonomy (NCBI): domain Eukaryota; kingdom Viridiplantae; phylum Streptophyta; class Magnoliopsida; order Poales; family Poaceae; genus Eragrostis; species Eragrostis curvula. Next base: position 5,605,344 of record RWGY01000051.1, on the reverse strand, counting down.
ATCAATTCACCGAGTAAACAGAACACCAGGGTTTTTTTTTCTAGTTTTGACCTTTTTAAATAACATTTTTCAGATATGAACTACGAGAAAAACTATTTTCAGTTTTGACTCCCTGGGTCTGGGCCACAGGTTTGGCGCTGAACATGAGATGAAAACTGTTCGGAACTCTGGCGTTGGTGCCGAATGACGTGAAAGTTCGTGTCAAGAACTGAACGCTACATTCTACTCCCTCCGTTTTTAATTATATGACGATATTGACTTTTTTTTGTTATTTTTGATCATTCGTCTTATTCATAAATATTTATGAAAAATAACTAAATGTATATGTTAATTTTAAAGTAATTTTGATGATAGATCCAACAATATACATTTCACGTTAAGCAATTTTATATATATATATATATAGGCTGACGCTATTTAGCGCGCTGCGCGCTAAATTATATTCAACGCGCCAGCAGCCTGACCGATCCAGCTTCTTCAAACTTCCCGCAACAATAAATCCTTTCCCGCAACCGTAAAACTCGAACAACCATTAATCCTCCCCGCCTGCGTTCCCGCAACCATCAAAGTTTTACGGCTAGAGTTTTTTAACGATGAGCGCGTCCTGCTGCTGGAATAAAATTTTAATGGTTTGCTGTCCGTTTCTCCCTTGACCGACTTTTCTGCATGGAATTCTATCCAGTGAACTCAAGCCATAAAACTTTGACTGTTGAGGTTGTGCGGTTCCTTAGAAACTCATTGTAACCGTAATTGTTTTTTCTTTTGGACTGATTGTTTGTTCCACACTAGCTGCGCGTCTACAAACCATAAAAACTGGGTTAATTTATTCCTTGAGAACATGTCTTCAAGTCTGTTGGAGGTCTGATGGCTCTTGTAGCAAAGAATATATAGTACATCATTATACTTTCTTCTTTTTGTGAAATATAAATCACTATACTCAAACGCATGCTACTTAGAATCATAGATCAGGGTTTGTTGCCGTAAATTTTTATCACAACACTAGTTTTATGTAGACCGGAGCAAGTAAAAATTTGGCAAAAAAAGATTTGGCCAACAGTACAAATGCGATGCGAAACCAGAACATGATATGAATTCCCACATGAACCATAATTTTTCACTGTTCATATGATTGTCTTCGGACCATACATTCATAATTATTTCTAAAACATGGGGAGAAAAAGGGAATCATGTGAAGTCCTCTGGAGGGGTCCGATCCTGCAGGAGCACAAGCTTTGCTCGGTATCATCTGGATCCGTTTACAAAGAAGGTCCTGGTCGAAGCATTGGGAACAACATTTTAAACATGCCCATTTGATTAGCCACTGATACTCGCAGTTCCTGCACAAATCCATAACAAATATGATATACAAAACTAGAACTGCAGCTATGGGGAAAAAAATCAAAATGTTTTACTGCTTATATGAGCTACCACGTGAACCATAATATTATTATTGTTAACAACTTTTAAAAAATATATCATGTGGCATCCTAGGCAGGTAATCCAAGTCTACAAAAGCAAGCTTTGGTCGGTATCCTCTACATCCATTTACCCAAAAAAAAAAAAGCTCCTGGTGGAAGCATTGGGAACAACCCTTCGACCATTCCTATTTGATTTGCCGCTAATAATCGCATTTCCTGAAAAACGGAAAACAAAGATGATATAAAAAAACTAGAATTTGCAGCTACGGAAAAAAAATCAAAGTTTCAACAAGAATATAAAGGCCTAGTATAGAGTCAGTAAGAACCAAGTGCGCATGAGTTTATTGCACAACAGATGAACACATAGTAATATTTTTCTAAAAAAATAATCTGTAATCAAGAGAAATCAAGAGCGAGTTTAATATGATACCTACAGTAATACTCTTCGCTAAATTCACCAATCATTATTTCCAAATTAAAAAGAAGTCTTCATTCAGCAGGTTGCAATGTTGCATAACTAAGAACCACATGATAAGAAACAAAAAAAAATGTAGCATCTTGCAAGCTTCCATCCAGAAATATTACATGATTCGACTTCTCGTGGTGATACTTCTAATATGCTATGGTCATACGACCTAGTGTGCTGAGAACAAGGCTCTAAAATAACAAAGATATCAAATGGAGAGGTAATGCAGTCACATGCAGCTACTTCATTGTCAGCAGCTCGTTAAGATTCACCAATCATTATTTCAAAAATAAAAAAAGAAGTGTTTATTCAGAAGGTATTGCAATGTTGCATAACTAAGAACCCCATGATAAGAAACTAAAAAAAATGTTTTAGAGAAACTATGACTGAATTATCATGCTGCCTACAGATTACTCTTCGTTAAAATTTACCAATCATGATTTCAAAATTAGAAAAGGAGTTTTCATTCAACAGGTACTGCGATGTTTCATAACTAAGAACCCCAAGAAACTAAAAAAGAATTGTTGTAGTAAAACTATGACTAGATTATCACCAAATTGAATATCACATGGCTCCTGAACAAAACTTTAACTACTACATGAAGTAGATAATATGGTTAGCATCAATATATATTCTATGGTTGGGGGTGACGCGCGGAGCAAAGTACAGATGACAACAGTTTTAAAAATAGCATGTTCTGATTAGGAGGATACGTCCGTGGCAGCGACAACACACAAGGATATGGTATTGCAAGAAAGAGACATGCACAAGTAAAACATAAATTTAATCAAAAAAAAAGTAAAATATAAATTAAGCCAAATCATTTATATGCCTGATTGTGACACCAATGTCAATTCAACACAACAGAAGGGGACGCTAGAAAAATTGATGCATCAATTGTAGTAAAGCTGAATATAAAAATGTTGTGGATGAGTCTAACAATCTCCCATATTCTCATCAAGAAACAGAACAAAAACATTTCACTAGGTAGTTCAAAATATATGCTAGTCATGCGACCATCACTCAAGTTCCTATTGTGCAGAGAACAGGGCTTGTAAAAAAACAAGGAGGTCATATGGAGAGGTAATGTAGACACATGCACCTGCTTCACCAATCATTATTTCAAAATTAAAAAAGTAGTCTTCATTCAGCAAGTATTGCATGATCCATGACCAAGCACATCATGATAAGAAACTAAAAAGTGTTGTGGTGAAACTATTGCCTACAGATTTACTCTTGGTTTACTACATGAACCATTACGCAAAAATTAAATCGGTAAATACAAATCTAAATATTCACAACAATAATGAATCGCAACCATTTTCCAGACCTAGCTATTTACAACTATTACTTGGTATAATCACAAAAGCACATGAATCAAATTCAGGATGGTAGAATGCAGGAACCGGCTGACAAGTGCGTCACAGATCTGAAGCAATGAGGCGATTTGAAATTATCACCTGGACTATGGAGCTTGGATCCCTCCCAACCTCTGAAATCTCTCAACAGGAGCCTCTTGGTTCAACCAAATGTTGAGAACGCAACCTTCAACATCTGCACATAACAAGCACTGAAATCGAACGCCAAAAAGCAAATCCATTAATATCAAGATGTCAAATCGAAGGGATTGCGTAATTGAGAGATCCTAACCGGTGTGGTGGAGCCTTGGACCCACGAATCCAGCCCCAGATCCACCCAACTCACTGCCACACACGCTGCTCCGTCAAAAATCCACAAATCGAATCAACTAGAAAATAAAACTGAATGGAACTCCTATGCTATACCCTGGGTACTGAATAAGCTATTCAGTACCCAGGTCACAATTCAGTCCGGCTCAACCAAGTCCTACATGCATACCGAACCTGGTGGGACACGCTCATGCCTGGTTTTATATTCCTATTAAATGTACTCCATAATTTGGGGTCTAATTATGGTGAAAATTACATGCATGAGTTGGTTATTGCCGTGTAAATCATCATTCCATCTATTTCCCCTCATTCCTCTCGCTCCTGCGTGTTCTTCCTCACGGCGCAACCTCCTCCGGCGACGCGGCAGTCCGGTGGACATCAGGGGCGGAGGGCGTGCCTGATCCGATGACCACGACCAGCGGCATGCATCATTAGCCAGCTTTCAAATACACCCGATTCGGCGAGTGCGTTTGATCCGGGTGGACGATTCCTCGCATCCTCATCTACGGCGTACTGCTGGATTAATTATGTGCGCAGCTTCTTCACAACTCTGAAAAGGCTATGTACGTATACGATTGAAGGGAATAGATGAGGTATGTATACAGACCCGACCCCAGCTTTCCCACGTTCTTTGATTTATCGAGACAATCCATAATGCTTGTTTTTGGACAGCGTGATTTATTTGTTTAAATACAGCATGGATCCGCGCATTCGTCGAGATGTCGCAAGGTGACACAAAGATTTATTCTCACTCCTGATTGTTCTTTGCACTTAAAATTTTAGGAAGTAGTACTGCCTGCTATTTCTCCTTCCGCTAGTTGTTCTTGCACTAATTAAAATAAGATTCCCTGTTTCCAGACGCGGATTCATATTTTTCCACTTGATTTGGCTGAGAGATCATATCCCTTATTTCTAGATTGTGTGCCCCTTTTATCTATAATGCTTAACAGATTTTTTATTTGCTGCCACAGGATGTGATTCTACTAGAGATTCACTAGAACGAGGTGATCGCGCTAGTGGCTGCGAGAGATCAGACTGGCGGCCTGGCGGGCAATAGGCACTGATGACATCAATGGACAACCCAATCACTGATTTAAAATCATAATCAGTGAGCACTGATCTCGTCAGTATTTGCTAGATGAGGGACAGAGCTAAAAACTATATATATGTTCATGTATTGGAGTGTGTATAAAGTTCAGATGAGATGTTCATGTACAATTACGAGTATACGATGTTCAGTTGTAAATAATGCCATGCTAGTTTACGATATACTAAGCTTGTATACATCAAACTATCAAACGAAATTTTATGATTAGAAATATATAATATTTATGATTTTGTATCACTAGCTTTTATGCTCCGGATCACATTCATGGATTAAACATTTCGAAATTTATGGTTTAAATCACTGGTTTTTATGCTTCAACCTTCTACATGACCAGATTTTAAATCACTGGTTTTATGCCTCAATATGACACATGTTAGAACTTCAAATCACTTTCTACAGCTAAACCTGACACCTATTATGATTTTAAATCACTACTTTTTATGCCCCGGCATGACACATATTATGATTTCAAATCATTTTTTACACCTCGAACTGACACCTATTTGATTTTAAATCACTACTTTTTATGCCTCAACATGACACAAATTATGATTTCAAATCATTTTTTACGCCTCAACCTGACACCTAATATGATTTAAAAATCACTACTTTTTATGCCCCACCATGACACATATTATGATTTCAAATCATTTTTTTACTCATCAAACTGACACCTGTTACGATTTCAAATCACTAATTTTTATGCCCCAATGTGACCCAGACATTTGTTGAGACAAAATTTGTGATTAATGTGCTCAAAAAATGTTTTTATTATGATCCATCCTATTTGCTTAAGTTGCAAATCTTCTAGTGGCATCACCAGATACTGTAGGGAACCTTTCCATGAATAAACATACATTGGACATGTTTATTAAACTAGTTAACCTTCAGGTGAAAAACTCATCTTAAAAGATTATGAACCTATACATAAACATTGAAAGTGTTTTTGGAGTTGAGAAATTATATATGTTGCTCCATACATCCAATTAAAATTCTTGAAGCATTTTGCACTTTGAGTGAATTGATCATTAATTTAAAGTATCATGACATTATGTATCATGTGAACTAAGAGATTTTATAGTTTTCCCTAAGATTTTTGTTTTTCCTCGCTGAATATTTGACAATAAAAACTCTTCCGTTAAACTATAAAGTTGGAATAGTTTTGTGTCACAATCCCTGGTAGCAAAAATTAATCCTGCAACCTATTTCTTATGGTCGACGGTGCATTAATGTAAAATCCATATCATATTTACGATCAACCAAAGTGCCCCATGATTAATAAATCCGAAGCTGCACCTTCCATTTTATGATCCCACATCACCAGTTTTTATATTCCAACATTGCATTCTTTATGATTCCGATGTTCTAGAAAATATGTTACCAACCAATGTTTTGTTGTTCATGGTTCCAAAAATTTATGTTTGAAATCACTAGTTTTTATGCTAGATAAGCCTGCCACTCTCTATGACATTGACGTGACGATGAGCTCTCAAAACATGTTTGTACTATCGATTACAATTTATGATTCATATCACTAGTATTTATGATTTCATTTATCTAGTTTTTATGCCATAACCATGATTTGCATGCATTAATTAGCATGTTCCTGGCTAGTTTGGTGCGGAGCGCAGAGGAACCAAGACCAAGCTGCCCGAATATCAAGTTGTAAAATGCTTGTATCCAAATTTTAAAATCCTTCTAGAACAATTTTACGACCACAGAATGATCTGGTTTTACAATCAGAGATGCAGGTTTTTATGAGCACATATTTTGTGCATTGTGGATTGTACCATATATAAGCTACGTCTTTCCATTCTGATGCATAAAATGTATGCACCGAAGCAGTAAAATCATTATTGTATTTTTTTCATATAAAATATGAACGTTTGATCTTGTTTTGTGCAGAAAAATCTCAATAATTTATTGGTGAAAACGGCTCTCAAAGAAGATCTTCCAGTAAATAGTTAAGCCATAAAAACAAACGAGATCACAAAGTAATATCCGTATTGATTATTATGGCAGTCAAACTTGCTTTCCTCACGTGGGTTGGTGGGATTTGATTTTGCATGCATGCAGGATGGTGCGACCCGGTGGAGGTGTATGGTCGGTAGGTGTTGTTTCGCGTTTGCTTGCCTGCTGCCTGGCGCGCTGGTCGGGCTGGGTACTGAATAAGCTATTCAGTACCCTGGGTACCAAATAGCGCTGGCCTCTATATATATATATATATATATATATATATATATATATATAGGGAAAATCCATTCTACTCCCGGGTGTAGTTACTCCCACATTCAAAAAACCACCATGGGTATGTGTACATACCTATTTATCATTTTGAGTATGTACACATACCCAAAATAAGATTTTTCAAAGTGATAACTATGAAAATTTTTGAGTGGAACTCATATTTTTTTGCACCTTGTTATATATTGCATTTCCTGTATAGAGAAAGGAGTATGTTCATATACTTGATGTATACTCATATAAAAAAAAAGAGTATGTCTAGATACTACTTTTAAAAATCAAGTATGTGTACATACTTTTTTTAGAAACCTCAAGTATGAACAAATACCTTCTAGATTGTGAGATACAAATGTGGGAGTAACTACACCCGGGAGTAGGAAAGAGGCTTCCTATATATATATATATATATATATATATATATATATATATATATATATATATATATATATATATATATATATATATATATATATATATATATATATATATATATATATATATAGGGCAGCGCTAATTCACACCCAGGGTGTGATATAATATTTCACACCCCGGACTTATATAGGCTCCGCCCGGCCAGTTGCTCCTGAGCCTGGTTTTTCCTGCGCCCGGTTCAGTGGCCACGATTTACTCTCCTGGTTTCCGGTCTGCACCACCTTTTCTTTAAAAGCTGCTAGGCTGTCGGCTATTGGAGTTAATTGAGCCACGTGAGGCAAATTTGATTGCCCAGCCGGAAAAGGTTCGGATGGTAGGATCGTTTGTATTATAGCAAGTATCTTAATACTATATTTGTAGAAATCTGCGAGCTTCTTTTGGGCTGATGATAAGTGCATGGAGCAAAATATTTTGAGCGGAAAATCTATATATGTGGAAGAATCCAAAGAGTCGAATAATTACAACTACATAAAAGGAGATTTTGGGACTAATTTGTCCGCGCATCAGTTCATAAAAAAATCTCTTTTCGAATATTTATGACATGGGTGAATTTTACAACTGCGGTGAATTTTACGACATGGAGAGTGTAAAACCGAGAAAGATTTGATGGGGAGCATTTTAGAACCTTGGGGTGAGAAGTACATCTGTGCATTAAAATAAATATTTACAGTTGGGTTGAAGAGGATTTGGAGCTCTAACTTGTCGGCACATCTGATCATATAATATACAAAAGTAGCTGGGTTGAATTTCACAACCTTGTGAGTGTAAAAACATGAAAGGTTTTTGGCGACGTGAATCTGATTGTAAAAAAACATATTAACTAATTGTAAATTTTTTGATCAAAAACAACGAAATTCATATGTATTTGGCAATAGTAAAATAGATTTTTATGATCACATAATTTTGGTAATAAAAAACTGCTGGCTTGGATCATAAAAGCTTCAAATGCATTTGAGAATTGTCTATTTGTTCCTACCAGACGACACCTCTTAGTTTTGTTCTTTTGAACCGCTTTCTCAGCACGCAACTCTTCCTGCCACTTCAAAGGTGCTTGTTTGAATGACAAATAAGTTCCCGATTTAATAGTCAATCATTGTGATAATAAAATGTTTACTAATTGGTTTAGATATTTTGGGAGCATAGGAAAAGGACCTAGCTTTAACATTTAGCAACCAACCGAATTCAAAACCAGTCCGTATAACTTATATGATCATAAATTTTAACTAGTGCGATTGGAAAAACAAGCAAAATGTGATCATAAAATCTTCATGCGACTTTGTGGTTGTCATTTAGCTAAAAACATGCATTTCCAACATGATAGGAAGGACATATTTAGTTTGAAAAGTCTTCCATTGTGTATGATAAAAAAATGTTACCCAATGAGATCAGAAAAACAAATATATTGCTTTTGAAAATTGTATCCAAGAAGTATCATTTTGATAGGAAAATTCTTATTTTGCCAGAAAGATGTTCCTTTTGTGAATTGTATCAAAAACTCTCAATAAGGCATTGTGGTTGTCGCTGAGGTAAAAACATGCAATTCCAAGATGATAATTATTTAGATGACAATTTTTTTTTCAAATATTTACATCTTTGACAGATTTGGTTTGGCGCCATGTGTGATCATAAAATGTTACCTAGTGAGATCACAAAATAAATATATTGTTTCCATCAATTGTATCCAAAAAGTATATTTTCATAGTATAATTGTTTTGCCAAGAAGGCAATCTATCAGGACCCACTAGTATTTTTGCATTGTGGATCCAGAGCATTCAACCTTTTTATCCATCATCTCTCTGTTTTTTATACTATAGGAATGTTGAGTTGATCCCGTCCTTAACCTTCAAGATCCAGCATATCCTTGTATAATTCCAATTTTCTCTCTTCTTATAGTTCGTCCAAGTCCTCTCCTTATTGCAATCCGTTCTACGGGATTGACCATTTATACCCCTGGAACGGCACTAGAATGTTCACATCACAAAGCAGTTCTATTGGAGAAACGTGGTCACCCCACACACAGCTGATAGTGTCACAAACTGTTGTGTAATTTACATATGCTTTTTTTCTTAATTCCTGTTAAATAAAACATATTTTCTAACCATGATCGAATCATAAAAAGCTGAATAGTTTCAGCATAAAAACTTAAATAGAACGGCTTCAGTGTGTTTGCATGTAGTATTTTTAGCCATTTTTTATTTGGTTTTGGAATAGTAAAGGTAATCATAAAACCTTCAACGCTCATTGTAAAAGGTTGTGCTACTTTTTTTTCTGAAGGAAATCCAAATTGTACTTTGTTAATTTGTGATTGTAAAATGTTAAGTGTAAGGTCACAAAGAAACATAACGTCTGATCACAAAATCCTGAAAAAGAAATGAACTGCTAGCTTGTCGATGAACTTGAATCTGAAACATTACAACAGTACTAGTTCCATTCTGAAGCATATATCTTGGAACATGTTTATGTACAGTCAGACGAGATTCTACTCAAATCCAGTCTTCATCAGTTATGATTGTAAAATGCGAACAGTGTGATCACGAAGTTTCCGTGGAGACTGTGTGGTTGACCAAGATATATAAAAACTATGATGGCAGAGCAAAAACATACATGTCCAATATGGTTAATCATTCTGATGGCAACTATAGTGGATCGTTTACAGTTCGAACAAATTCCATCATGTGTGATAGTAAAATGTTACACAGTCAGATCAGAAAAACAAGTACATTTCTTTCGTGTGAAAAATGCTTTATTATTGTGAACGCACTGCTCTATTGCCAAAGAGACAAAATATCGAGACATTTGAGTATAGGTGCGTCTTGAATCTAGTATATTTGAAATGGAAGAGACAGTGCGGTAAGACATTCTGCTTCTCTCTACACTTCTGGGCTCCAGCTTGTTCTGGCTCTCTCAGTGCAGTCAATGGGTCGAATGGTTTCAGTTCTTTCACCCCGTCCATTGGGTGTCCAGGCCTACGCTGTCAGGCACTAGGTCGATATCCTACAGAAACTGATTCTCAGGAATAGCCAAGTAGAATTGCATCAGAGAGCAATCAATCTAAATGAGATACTACTAACCTGCGTGGCCGTATTCAGCAATCAGCCAAACTCAATTCAATGCCATGTTGCATAAGCATAAATTCATAGACAAGTCATAAAAAGTATCACGTTAGAGCATAAATCTCAGCATCACGGGTGGGTCATAAAGAGTTGCAGACGTAGGTCATAAAAACTGGTGTATTGAATATAGAATTTTGGTCATAAAAACTAGTGTCTTGAAATATAGAATTTTGGAGATGATGAACTGTGAAATCATAGCCCATTTTCAAAATAAAGATATGCAGTGTTAGAGTATAAAAACTTGCGATGCAAATAACAAAAATACCAATGTAAAACTCATTCATATGCCAAGAACCTTGAAAATATATAATACATTGGCTCATCCTCTGACAAGTGACATGATTGGTTCAAGCATTATACAACTTGTGGTTCTTATAGGTAACAGAACGCATGGCTACACAAAGGGTATGGCCACGAATGGCCTGGACTCGTGGAGACTTGCATTGTGCAGAACTGGGCAGCACTAAAAATGGTTTCTTCCTCCTTATTTTGCCATCTCCCTACACCAGCGGCCTCCTCTCCAGCGATGTAACCCAGGGGAAGGAGAAAGACGTAGGACAGAAAATATTGAGTAGGTCTGCAAGGAAACAAATAACACCTCGATAAGAAAAAGATCAGACATTCCAATTAAACAATCACCATCGATCAACAGGATCACGATAGATAAGTACCTTGCAGAAGCGGATGTCAGGCCAGAGGCAGAATGAGCTTCATCACTCCGGACTGCACCGGCGCTCCTCCATGTCAAAAAAAGGATTAGCAGACAGACGGGAAAGAGAAAGGTGCTTGAATACTCCTATATTACAATTGAAGGAATACGTGCTAGTTTCTCTTTAAATGAACAGATACACGTACCAGGAATTCTCAACATGTGCGATTGTTTGGATCTCTCCCATACACAAACAGAAAAGCAGCTCTTCCGGCGTGCTGTCCACATTGGGATTCTGGACTAATCCATTCGCAAGAACAATTGGCTTTTGATCTGCAAAAAAAACTTGCATTAGATCACGAGAATCTTTATGGGAATTGAAGGAGATGCCATTTGTCTCACGGTTAAATTGATCACCCACCGCGATTTCTTGATTGCAATCTGCATGGCGCCTTCTTGACCTGGGCGTGGAAAAGAAATTTTCAAGATCCGGACAGGGTAGAAATGTGGAAGCCTACCTACCGGGGGTGAGGTACTTGCCAGGTGATGAACCAACAGCTGCCACCATCGGGGTCGAAGCAACCGCAGCTGCCATCAGGGACGAAGCGACGGCACGACACCTCCATGCCGTGATCGACGGGATGGGAATGAGCAGGGATTCCAGATGATTGTGACTGGAAAACACCTCCGTCCAGCCTATATGCCCACAATCAAAGCAGCATTAGTGGATAATTTGGAAAGCTTTAACTATCAATTAATACCTTCTAAAATGGATGCGTTTGGTTTGGTTTTTTTCCTCAGGTTTTTAACCGGTCTGGTTAAGGGTATCCTGGTGGGCTTTTCACTGGTGGGTGCTGTGGCTGGTTGGGCTGGCTGGGGTGTGAAATATTATTTCACTCCCAGGGAGTTATATAGGGTACCTATATATATATATATATATATATATATATATATATATATATATATATATATATATATATATATATATATATATATTATTGGTCAAAGTTTAAAAAAAAAACAGAGGGAGTATAAATAAATAAGTAACTTTGCTGCATTGGTGTGCGACGTGTTGTGCCGCAGCGGTAAGGTCTTTTATTGTTTGCTTTGTCGTGGGTTGGAAACCCGCCGCAAGCATCTTATTTGTTTTTCTCATTTTGACGCCATTTATACAACGTAAATAATTTACTTTCGATCCATGGTCACCAAAAGCTCATTGCTTCATTACTTTTTCTTGTATGTTCTACCAGGCCTTATGTTCTGAAGATAACAAAGAACTTGTACTCATATGTCAGCAAATCATGTTTATGGTTATCCCAATTACCGAGCCAATTGAGGGGTTTTTTTTTTTTTGGCTGTGCACCACATAAAATTCCTCCTGATTCGCTCCGCATCAAAAGCCATGAATCGTTGTAAGAGGACGTCAATATCTCAAATAAACTATTTATATTTATTGAGTTTAGACGGCAGGGAATTTTTTTCACTGAACGACAGCAGGGAATTGATCAAACTTACTTTGCCTTTTCAAACTGATTGCTAGACCGTTTCTCCATAGCTGGAAACAAAAGGTAATCGCAGAAACCGATTAGGCCGTCAAACACTACTATGTCCAAAATCATTGCCTTCCCTGCCGTCTAAACTTAAGCACAAAATAAAAAAATAAAAAGGGACCTGTCTTGGAGCTCGATCATACATGTGCATTCTTGCCATATAAATTCAGTAGCATGGACTTACAATTCTTTCAAAGGCGATTCTGTTTTCCTCACACCTCGGGAAACCACCAATAAGAACTCTTTTTGCATTGCTCATTTCCATTGCTTTTCTGATCAGTTCGACGGTTACCTCCGACGGGACAATCCTCCCTTCCTTTATTATCTCCAGGATTGACTCCCTGAAGTGCAACACTATGTACTGATGAACAAATGCGCCGAAATCCTTTGCGTAGAGCATCACATGACAAGATATTACCCTTTCTCAGTGTCAGATGATATTTCGTGCCGTAGAAGGTCGCCATCGCTCAGATGGGTAAATCCGAAATTTGAAGCAATCTTGGTACATTGTGTTCCTTTGCCACTCCCAGGACCACCTGCATAAAGGAATTGACAAATAATGTGACCACAGAGAACTGAAACCAACCACAATATAACATGAGACAACACTGATTGAGATCCGTGAAAAAGCCCTATGTCTCTAGTGAATATGTCTGAGGATTTTTCGGGCATAACAAAAGTGAACTTAGAAAGTAAAAGAGGAAACTTATACCTAAGACGAACGCGATGAATGGCTTCTGAACATTGCCACTGTCACCTCCCTAGTAGAGAAAGAAAAAACCCACAGAACGTGTTAGAGCCACGAGCACGGCAAAACAGCAAGGTGCAATAGAAAAGCAGAGGATTGGGGGCAAATTTACAGCTTGAGATGTGAAGCGCCTGACGAGGTGGTTCAGAGCAACAGGTTCCTGCCAGCAAAATCGGAGGCCAGGGAAAATGTGAGGAAAACAAGCACACTGGCGCTGGGGCAAGACACTGACGAATAAGCTAGCACAAATTTTGCCACCACCAACGGTGGGGGGCTCCAAGCTGGAAACAAACTGAATCCTCCCGTCCCTTAGAAGGCGCAGTTTGCAGAGCTCTAGCATGACTATCTTCACAAGCTGTTCAACGAGGTGAGGCGCGTACAAGGTGCTGGACATTGCACGAGGAACGGGATGGAGATGAGATGGGAGAAGAAGAGTCCGCCGGTTACCTCGCCGCAGAGAACATTGCACAATTGAACCAGAGGGAGACAATGAAAATGCAATGCAGCATTGATTTACTGAATCAGTTCATGTTTTTATCCTTGTTGACGATCGTCAAAGCCAGCTAAAAAAAACACACCGGATTTGCTAACAAAATCAACTAGGCATGACAAACTGCCCGGCATAAACATGTACTGCTTGTTACCTCATACTTACATAAACAGAGACCAAAACCAATGGCATCTCCATGGGTAGCTCACAGTACTAGTCTACTGCTACTGAATTTGTAAGCAATCATCGGTTAGAATAATCAGTCTTGTAATATCATTATCGACTACAAGCTAAGCCATTCTGATCCTGAGTCACTCTCTCACATTTGGGCTCCCCAAGTGGCCATCTCATTCAGAAGCTGCTTGTTTCCGAGTCCCTCTCAAGAAAAGAAAAGAAATGAAAATGAGCTGCTTGAGGATTTGCTATCGTTCAGGCCGTTCCAAGTTCTCCTCTTTCCCGCGCTCCGGCGGGCGCGCGGCGGCTGTGATCACGGCCGTAACCGCCGCGTCGTAGCCGTCGGCAGACGCGGCGGCGAACTCGGCCAGGGCGCCGGTCACCGCGGCCATGCCGGCGCAGAGCACGCGCCCCGCCATGCCCTCCATGCCGGCGGCCGCGCGGAGCACACCGACCCGACGCCGGCCATGAAGAAGTCCAGCCCGTCCACCACGCGCGCCTCCGACGCGGCGTCCACGGCCTGCGCCCACTCCATGCACACCAGGAACGCCGACGGCAGCGCGGCGGCCGGGGCGGCGCGCGCCACGCCGAGGCATCTGCGCGCCCACGCGGCCAGTGCGCGCGCGTAGGAGCGCTGCGCCGACAGCCAGGACTCCAGGGCTCCACGCCAGGCTTGGATCTCGTACTCGAGGGCGACGGCGGCTGGTGGCGGCGTCGTTGCCTCCGGGGGACCAAGGGAGATGGCGGTGGCGGCCGAAGCGTGGTGCTGGTGGAAGAGAAGCTTCGCGTCCTCGATGGTGCGCTTCTGAGCTTTGTGCCGGTCAGCCATGGCGTGCCACATCCGTGAAAGCCTGCGTAGTACAAAGACAGATCCGTCATTCAAGATTGCAGAAATGAAGAATTCTTGGTTATTTTCAGTTCTTTGATGCTGCATTCGGGAATTGAAAAGACCCACTGCAATGGTGTTTACACAATTTGCTAAAGTGCAATGATCATAACTAAATGTGCAGACATAGACACACAGTTAGTCAGTTCTAATGAATTCAAACCTCAATAAACACAGTTCGATCAATATGTTTTTGGTTACATTAATGTCGTATATGATCAGTTTTGAATACTGTTCTTCCAACACTTTCCCCATTTAATTAGTTAGCAGATGATGAGTTAGTCAAGGAACTACTAGACCAATTCGCATTTCTAACAATCGTGCCCTCATCATAAGCATGCCTGGTAGTCAACATTACGTCCATTAGCTATTCACCTTACACTTGATTATGACATGTGGCATCACTAGAATTCAAGTACCTGAATTCAGGAGCTATTAGCTGTTCCTATTTAATTACTCCTTGTTTACCCAATTGTGGATATCTTTTAATAATTAGCATTTGTTCCTAACTTAACAGGCTTACTATGTGGTTACGAAAGACAAGGAGTGATTCACAGTGCTAAATAAACTGTATAGAAACTTCTCACTGTGCTGGATCCCTGAAATATGGAAGCATACCCTTGGATCAAATCCAGAAGCTGTGGGTGCAGCTCCTCATCCCTTAAAACTTCGATCCTCCTTGATATTGATTGAACTGTGTGTATTGACACCTTCAGTCGGGTCTGTAGGCTTCTCAACGCTGCACGAGTCTTATCGACAGAGGAAGGTTCCTCGCCTTTCACATCCTGGTTCCTCAATTGTGTTAGCCTCTTCTCATATTCAATCCTTAATTTCTCACCTGCCTACACGTGATAAAAACAGTTAAGACGTTCCCTTTCATTTATCTAAAAGGTGTAAGTTCCTGGTAGAAGTCGTACCTTTACTTCTTTGTATAATTTTTTCTCCCATGTATACAGTCTATCTAAGGTGGAGTGATGACTTCCAGACATGGAACTACAAGATTCTTCAGAGTAACAACTACTTGTATCATTGTCAAAGAGATCTTCTATTGAGCTAGAGGGGGCAAGAAGGAAGCGGGAAGATGATGACCGGGATGACGCCGAGCGCAAAAGTGCAACTGGGTTTAGCATCTTTGCTGCACCATACAAGTCATAAGTCAGTATAATGAGCCTTAAAAATTTGAAATATTTTAAGTGACTTCAGTTGTGGTTCACAAAAGAGATACCAGAAAGATCGTTTGAGGATGAGTATTGAGCTCTACTTGCCTCCAACATCACTGAGACTTCCCGAGCAGCATCGCATATTCCCGAGAACTGACTGTCGATATCCTTCATGGCCTCTACTAGACTCGCTGGCCTTCTGTTCAGATATACTGTGAAACCAGGGGTTTCTTCTGCATTTGCTACTTTGTTCCTCATCAGCTCTTTCTTATGTGCCTTTATTTCAAGTTCTACTGTCCTGCGGGGTTCTGGTGCTTCATTGCACTGGACACCTTTGGATTCGAATCCCTTAGTTCCTTGCTTAACATTGACCTCAGAATTCATAGGACAGGCACCCTCATTAGAAGACATACATCTATCATCTGAATGCTCACATTCATGGTCATCCTCGTCCTCGTCCTCATCCTCATCTTCATCTTCAGCTTCGTCCTTGTCTTCATTTTCTTCTTCCTTTTTCTTGTGCACTTGCACCTGTTCTTGACAGTCATCATCCTCCTCTTCAAGTTCTGGGATTCCTTCTTCCTCTCTTACCCGCTGTAACCGTGCCAATTCATCATCAGTGACAACATTGTCATAGCTACTCCGAGGGCGAGGATATGCATAGCTGTCCAGCGTCGAAAATGGGTTCCAGAAGAAGTCCCACTGTGATGGTTCCTGGTCCTGGGGTGACGGAGGTGGGTAGCTTGGCCTGTCATAAGACGCGTAGTAAGAAGTCCTTGTTGGTTCCTGTGGTGGAGGTGGATAGCTTGTCCTGTCATAAGATGCATAATAAGAAGTTCTTGTTGGCTCCTGGGGTGATGGAGATGGGTAACTTGGCCTCTCATAAGGCGCGTAATAAGAAGTCCTCGCTGGCTCCTGGGTTGAGGGAGGTGCATAGCTTGTCCGATCATGTGGCATGTAATAAGAAGAATTCCTTACTGGTTCCTGTGCTGGTGGAGGTGGGTAATTTGGCCTGTCATAAGGTGGGTAGTACGAAGATGATCGCAAACTGATCCATGCCACTGTAGTTGTCCATGGGATAATGTGATTCGACACGGACTGTTTCCACCAGTCGTGGTCGCTCCTCAACTGAAACTGATGGGTTTGGTCCTGATCTCAAGTACTTTGCAACATGAAAAGTCCTCTTCTCATATGAACTATAAGGAAGGCCGAGCAACTCTGGCTTCTGTTGCTTGACAGGAGAGATGAAGGGATCAAAGATGAACTCATGGTGATCATCTCCTGCAACGAACCGCTGGAGAGCCATTGAAACACGCTTCATGGATTCAATGTAGGCGATGTGAGATGATGCGAAGCGGTTGCGCTGCTCCAGTGCCTGCTTGATGAAGTCTCTTCTGTCTCGACACATCTTAACAGCCTCCTCATCTTCTAACCTGGATGCAGCACATCCCATCTCTCCACAGCCTTGTGATTTCAGGAATCTATCATGCTTGTAACCGAGCTTCTGATGTTGAATATGCAGGGAGGAAAACAAATAAAAAGAAACAGATGAGTTTCAGCTTCAGAAACAAGATATATTTTTCATCTCACACTGCGAAACATACCTACCACTGTAAAAGGAACCCTTGCTGGTAGCAAGCACACTGCTGCTGAAGCCAAAGAACCAGAAGATGACCTGAACTAGCCCTACAATTAGGCAAGTTTCAAAGAGTTCAAAAATAACAGTAATGTTGCACAAAAGATAATAAACAATCAACCTATGCTCAAAACAGAGACATCAAGCATAGGTTATTCAGATGCGAGTTTTGAAAATCAAGGGAAACCATCTACCTCACTACCTAATCAAATATCAAATCCAGAAATTATCTTTCCCGAAGTGGAATGAAAGCTAGAAGACATAGGAAAGATGCTCCTTTGCAAATGAAATACCCCACTTGAAAATACCCTACAATGCACTGCATATTTGTTTGGTAGCAACAGCCCTGAACGAGAATTAAACAAGCATGAAAGTAAAGTATATCATCCTTGGCCCAGCAAGAAATTGAAGGGCCCTACCTTCTACTACTTGCATAATGATGGTCACAGTAACCGGACTCGACAACCAAAATAAATTCAGTCAGAGAACTGTGAAGACGGAGAGTGAGGACAGTGCCTCGAAAACCAGGGGTTCTAGTGCAATGCAATTCCAAACAACATTTTTCTTTCACGGAGATTAGTACAAATAATGCCATCCTTAATGTTTTTCTATTGTAAGCGATAAAAGGGATATCACAGAGGTGAAATGCGGGATCAACTGCTGAGGAATTAATATATAACAGTAAAAATAAAGCATGGTTGCAACATCTAAGTCACTGCAAAACTGATGGAATTGCATAAACTAATCGTTTCAGTTCAGGTGTTCAGTCAGCTACGCAAAAGTAATAACATACAAACATACAAAATTGCAGGTAAAGCCGAAAGTTCTGGTGATGGTTACAGCTAATAATGACTTTGTCTCTTTATACATTCAGGTTTAAAAAAAAGAGTTCTTAGGTGCACAGAAATGCTGACACGTGAAACTGCTACGTTTGAGAGGAATCCAATGTTCAGTTTCTCTTGCTAGCCTGTGGAATGGAATGAAATTTCGACAAAACTGATGTTATTACCAATAAATAAAGACGAACAAATCAAGGAAATGCTCATTGTGTGCCCAAGATGTGAAACGAACAGTGAAACAATGAACCCAACTAACAACAATCCGGAAGGCCGCCCAAGTTCTCACGATGAAACCCAAGTTCTCATGACGAAGCAGGAGAACAGAAATCTTGGACCAGATATTGAAAACAAACAAAGGCGTATTGCCTCCGATTAATTCCTGTGAAACTGAAGCGCAATCCTGGCTCCTCAGACAACAGACACAAGAAAGGGAGGAAATCAGGGACGAAAGAAAACAAGAACCGAGACTCCGTCGCAGCAAGAACCAGGAACAATTCTCCTCTCCCCGCATCAAAGATCGACAAGACAACAATAAAAGAAAAATGACCAGGTGAACAGGAACACATCATTTCGAAGTGCGAGGGAATCAAACGAGAAGAGCGGAACTCATATGGAGAGGGATGGAGGCCTGGGGGGCGTACCAAGAAACCAGGGACATACATGTTCTTGAAGCTCTCAAAAAGGACGCGCAAAATTCTAAAGATCGAGAGCAGCTCAACAAGAAGCCTCCATCTCTTTCGCTCTTTCTTTCTCTACTTTGGCCCCACAAAACTCGCCTCATCCAACCGCATCGATTCCCAACATTAAACAAAACGAAAGCAGATGCGAGAACGAAAGGAGCCGCGGGGCAAAACCTATACGCATTCGTATTAGAATAAGATCGAAGATGTACCTGAGACCAGCTTCTCTTTTCTGCCGGGGGCTGCGTGTGTGTGAACAAGAACAGGAAGTGGAGGACGAAGAAGGCTGTGCGCAGACTGCACAGAGAGGAGAGAGAGGAGTGCGGGTGTGGCAGGGAAAGGGTGAAGAGAGAGAGAGAGGAGACAGAGGCTACGCTACAACGGTCAAAAGGCTTCAAAGAGGAAAAATCACCGGGGAGGTGAGAGAGAGCTGGGAGGAGAGAGAAAAAGTGGAAGCGAGGCAGTCACCAGTCAGTGGGATGCTGAACTGAATTTGGGTGTGACCCTACTGCATTTGTTTGTTATTTCCCAATAATACCCCACTCATTCAATTCCTTCCATTTTTCGGAAATGGATACCTGCACATTTGCTCCCGTGTTTTAGGTAAGTTCAGGTAAATTTCGAGATGCTGCAAAATTCGATATCCATGGCCGTTGGGCGTTGGTAAATTCACTGCACAGCGTTCATCAGAATTCAATCTCTTGTGCAGTGTTCACCAGAATTAAATCTCCTTGTTGGTATGCAATACGACAGTGTATCTTACGCTATACGACGTGATAAGATGAGGTGTGGCCGTAACAGTGAGGCTTGGACCGTTCTGAGAAAGTCGCGAAGGTTTTTGGGAAGATTACATTCAAATCACCAAATATGGTTTATAATTTGTTACTGTACCACTACTTCTTTTTTTGGCCAATATATGCCATTTCTACCAACTGGATGGAGAACGACAAAGCTTACACGACACGAAGCTCGTCACTGTTCAATCAGTTTATGCCCACTTTTGCATAAACTTGTGGGTTCTGTTTTAGTGAGTCAGTTTTTAGCGTGGCCTTCATGCGTGCCGCTCCAGACGCTTCACACATCTCGCGTTTCACACGGAGACAATATCAGCTGCACCAAGAAACACTTTTTAAGCTGAAAAAACAAACGCTTTTAAACGAACCAAAAACTTTTCTACACCTAGAAGAAAGATATTTCTGATCAGGCATGGCTTTGGATCTGGAGAAGAATGTGATCAACAATCATACGAGGGCGCGTTCGGTGCCGTGTTTTAGAGCCTCTAAAATTTAATTTTAAAGAGAATTTTATTATTTAGGAGTATTAAATAAAGTCTAATGACAAAACCTTTTTACAGATGGGTACATCTTTACGAGAGGAATCTAATGAGCCTAATTAATCTATGTTTTGCTACAGTGATGTTACAGTAAATATCGTCTAATCACGGCTTAATTACCCTCGTTAAATTCGTCTCGCGATTTAGAGGGGGAGTTCTGCAGTTAGTTTTGTAATTAAAATTTATTTAAGATAAGATTCTTTTTGTTTAGACCCCTCTAAATTTTAGCCTCTAAAACGCCGAACGCGCCCGAAGTGTCAATCACTCACTGCATGCTGCACCTTGTTGGCTGCCATGCATGCACAAGGTGTGGTGTGGACGGGCCCCACAAGTTTGTTTTAGCTGAACGAGAAGAATGCTAGGGCCGAAAAGGATTAGGAGAATCGATACTCCTCATCTTTTAAGGTGTTGCTCAATTCACATGAAGGTTCGGCAGATGCCTTGTTGGGTTGAGTGGTTGGTTACGGCCGATTTTCGGCCAGGGGAATCCCGTATAGCCTTTCCGTTCATCTACCGAATCCTTTTTATCTTCTCTTTTTTGTTGCATTTGCATACATGTGCAACGTGTCTAGATTATGTTTATCACCATGCAAATCTTTGGGTAGAAGCTAGAATGAACGCACTTACTACACACTTCTTTTGACAATATAACAGCTAGCAACAGACGGTTAATATTACTAGATCCATAGTGAACAATGTTTATATTTTGAGAAATTTTACGGTGTTTGCGAGGTATCTGGAAGTATTAAGAGGTACTACAACATGTACTGTTGATTAAAAGAAGGGTAAGGTACGGAACAAAAATATCATAACGTGGCAACTAATTGAGAATCTTTTCCTTTTTTACGTCATAATTATTAGCTTTATTTCATTTCCTTCTTGGAAAGGATGACCTTCTTTATTCGTCTCTCTCCTCTCTCGCTTGAGTTATCTTCTTGAACGGGAGGCATGAGCAGCCATTGGTGCCTGAGGGATTTTTATGGAGATAGTTTCATTGAAGCATGGCGAAAGAAAAATGGTTATTTACTATGTTTTTTGGTTGCTTACTCAATTAACAGTTGATTTACTCAATCTACGAGATGGATCTAGACAAGAAAAGACAAAACAACGTAAACATAGGAAGGATCGGTGATTTATTTCTTTTTCCTCTGTCGTTCCATATTTACTCACTACCCGAAATTACTATTGTATCTTTCATACTTAAGTATCTCAATCAATACTTTTGTACCTTTTGGTAGGTACCTTTGATTGTGGAGCGTTAGATTTAAGGCAACGGATGGTCCATGTTATTCGCAAACACCGTAAAAGATCTCTTATATTTTTCACATAGTATATCATTAGTCAAAAGTATTACACTGAAGAACCTATCAATGACCTAATTATAGTACTAATTTTGAATTGTACCCTTTAGCACGTGTATATGACTAAATGTTGTGATCTCCAAGAGAAATACTAAATTGTACGGAGTAACGTTAGTATACAAATTGGATATCCTTCTTGACTCTTTACGTAGTAGAATATGCAAGAGAATTTGGTATTACTCTTTGCCTACTGTAAAATGCAAGTTGATTTGGAGCAAATATCACCACGTACTGCTAGTATGTACAAAGGCAGCTCTACAAATTTTGACGAGGAAGAGGAGTGCACTCCAAAGCTGTCTGAAAAGGACCTCTTGTATGGCCAGAGAGGAGCATGCATGGGAATTTTCAAAAGGATAAAGCACAGTTGTTAACCTGCCTCTACTCTGTGTCTCACACTTCAAAGCAAAAGAGATTGAAAGATTCGCTCCAGTGTTCATGTTCCTGATTGTTTTAGGCAACTTTTTCTCACGCCTTTATCTTGAGCTTAGCACGCCCATTTGAAGCAAATGTCCCTGCCCCCTGGTTGAAAACCTCTCACTGTTCATCCCTCTTTGGACAGACAGTGATTTAATAGCAATTTAACTTTATTTTTTTCGCTCTAATTCATTGGGATTGACGATCCAATCATTCAATAAATCGTTAGCAAGGCACCTTTTCGAACTACCACTTGATTACGGCGGAAAACCATACTTAAAAAAAACAGCCGAGCATTTGAATTTTCCAAACACAGATTGACCAGGGGAGGAATATCAGCTTCTTCCATCAGTAGAGGTTCTGTCAATTACCCAAAACTTTTGTCTGAACTTCTGGGACTGAAGATGGGAAGACAGAAGAAAGGACTAATGCAGAATCAAGTGCACATGTTAAAACAAGACAAACGATGTCTTTCCATAGGTCAATCACTAACAACTATTTTAATCCTTTGTGCCCATCACCTGCTACAGAGAAAACAAAGATATACTACCATTTGTTCATCGGATACCAGCTGCACTGTCAAAGGGTTTGACACTGCCAAAACATGACAAGCACAACCGGCCATGTGTATTTCAATGTCCCATCGGTCAGAAGAAGACACGAATGATTCGTAAGCATGGTCATCTTTGTCTTTAGTTACTGCTGCTAGATCCACAGTACAGACAGGGCTAACCTTAATCAACTGCCCATCTCTTAGGACACAGCAGGAATCTTAACTTGCTCTTTCCATCAATACATTGTGGGCCACCACCATGAAAAAGGTGTGGAAAAATGACACTATTATACTCTGAGAAGGAAGAACAGCACTGACCAATGGATGGTCAATTGCTCATCCATTGCGGTATTGAACTTCCCGTTTTCTAACAGCACTTTACTTGTAAATATGAATACTACCACTATACTAGTACAGTGTTGGACACATTTTTCTTTCTTCACTGTATCAGTTGGACATGAACTGTACTGCAAACATCTACAAGAAAAGCTGACATGGAAATTTCTTTAAGTGGAGCTAGCTTCTCAAGAAGGATAACCAGGCTTGCACGCTGCATCTGCATGGGTTTATAATACTTGTGCATTTCCTGTCTGCAACCTGCAAGAGCAAACCGATGGGTCTGTTCGTATTATAGTACTCCCTCCAGCTACTTGTTGTACTGATGTGTAGTGTACTATCAGATTGCAAGTGCATGACTGCTGGGGTTGAGATGCACACACAGCTCACTCACTGCAACAGTCCAAAGCTTATGGTACGGATCAAGATCCCAATGTTAAGTAGACGTATTTATCTGTATTTCCTGTCGAAATTTGTTTGATTGTGTGTTCCATTGATGCAAAGAATGACCCACCTAAACGACCATCTTAAACCGCATGACCAACCTGCCTATACTCCCCTTTCACTCAAAGATAAATGAGCAAAACAAAAGGATTTTTTTGGCAATGACTAAACAATAAATTAAGATTTGGCAATGACTAAACAAGAACTCAAGTTAGGTTCTTACTCTCGAGTCTGTATTCCCGCATTGAAGCATGCAGCTGTTGTGTTTCATCACATGATCCAGCTGCTACCACAGAGTTAACTCCTGCTTCTAGGAGCACATGAATGGCAAGCAAAGGCTTCGGCACCAAAGAGAGGCCATATCTACCTGTACCTGCTTTTGCTGGCCATGACTGATGCAGGGATGTTTATGGCGTTACACCAAGGAATCTGGAATTCCAGTGAGGTCGTTGCAGATGCTATCGCCATCGGCATCTCGTGGATCTCGAGACGCGAGAGGATGAGAAAAGTCCACACAAAGTTTCCAAATCGGTCGGGGAGCAGTAGCCCTGTACGATACCCAATCTCAAAATAGACCATCGCCTCAAACGTGCGTGGCAAAAACTCGAGTGCTTAATGTGCCTGCAGAGTGTTTAATTGTACTGTAACTAAATTTGCATTGAAAATTGTACTAATGGATTGCTCATCTAAAGTATACTCGTACTTTGATGCCATGATGATGATTTACTCCCTCCTAATCGTAACATATGTTCAACGAAAACAGTGGTTAAAACATTTGCTTACAAACCAGTAAACAGAGCAGTGAAAGTAGCAGGCAGTGTTAATGTGAAATTGTGAAGGTGGGGTTTTGTGGACCATCGCTGAAGGAAGTGGAATGTGCACAGTGCAGTGTTAATGGCACATAAATTGCAGTAGCACAGTGAATGATCAGTTTGCCCACACACACGCACACAGCCGCATTGATGGCCGTGGCAGCAAGAATTTAAGTGGCAGCCATTTGCTGTGCTCATGGGCTTTGGCTGACTCTGATCGCTGGCTGCAGCAAACATCGGACATCACATCACTTGCGATCGAGCTGGCCCACCGGTCAGGGACTGTTAAGAGAAGCTGGCTTGGCTTGCAGCGAGGGGCACCACCACAGACATCACTGGTCCCAAGCCCGATCCATCAGACCAGGCCTTGCAAGCGAGTGAGTTACTGGTAGCAGAAAATGCCGCATTTCTCTCGTGCTCGTGCCTCGTGTCCCTAATCTTCTTCACTGCGAGTCTGCGACGCCGATGCCATGTCGACGAAGAAGGCAGGCGATGATGATAAGCTTTACACCAAGTCACTGTAATCTTCACCACAGAAAAAAAGAAGGAAAGAAAAGAAAACCACTGTGATTTTTCTGTTCGCAAAGCTTCCGGATAAGGCACCCTTGTGCCATGCACCGATGTACGAGCTTTCGCTGACTGCGTGCTAAGGAAGGCTCGAGTCGACATGGACGCAGCTCCTTCTAAAGCCGCATCATGGCCTGTCAGCTTGCACGCTCGCACGAGCTGCATGTACGATCCCGTCCTTGACGGATGCAAAGCGCATCGGATTTGGCATGCGACCAACTAGATGCAATCATCGAGGAGGCGATGCTACAGCAGCTGCCTAAAAAAATCAGAGACGTGTGTTTCGCAGCGGTGAAGTGAGCGTGAAGGTGAAGCTGCTTCACAGCTCCTCGCGGGCACGGGGTGATCGATGAGTAGAATAGCACGTGTCAGAGCAGCATTGCTTTTAGAAAGGACAATGGCCGTAAATTGTCGCTGCTGACAACAGTGATAGTCTGTTGCGCAGCACAGGTCTCCGTTTCAGAAAATTGGGCTGTTTCCAGCGACGACCAGCTATGGACTTGAAAAATGAAGCACAGCACCTGGCAACACTAGGAGACCAGTTTTCTTGTTTCTGCAGTTTGTTGCAGGCAAACCGTGCTCAAATTAGTCAACACTGGCAAACCGTGCTCAAATTAGTCAACACTCTTAACAGCTGAAGCATAGCAGCGCAGGAAGGCGGAAGCATGGTTGCCAGGCCGTGCACTGCAGCGGGCACCCCTCCCATCAAATTTCTCTATGAGACATAACACAGACCTCGGAGCTGAAGGCAGAACAAAAAAAAAAAAAAAAAAAAAAAACAGGGGGCTCCAACAAGATCATTCATTTATGTTTCTAATAATTCCAGTATAGACATCTGAACCTAATAAAGAAGCATGTACAAGTCATACGCTAGGCAAATAGTATGAGCTCATTCATGAGCAGCTACGCTACTGATAAGGTGCCACACATGGCATGCCGCAAAAGGGGAGGTCCCTGCGTCAACAGGGGAAGAGGATGGGGGATCCGTCGCGGCGCAGCCGGTTCTCGGACAGGTCCAGCTTGCTCATCTTCTCCTCGCACCACAGCAGCTGCTCCTTGCTGAGCTTCCCCATCCTCAGGACCCGCGACACGACCTTGATGTCGATCAGGGCGAACAGCAGCTGGACCTCCTCCATTGTGGCCGGCCAGGACTTGTGCCTCGACCCTTTCTTCTTCTTGAACAGCTCCTTCACCTTTGACTCCTTCTGCAGGTTTTGCAAATGTGCATCAGGACAATTCAAGAAAGAGAGTCACACAAATATGTACAAGCCTCTCATTAGCGATGTGACGCTCAACCTTTGAATGCAGAAGTTTATTATCATCTATAATTACCTTATCGAGAGAGGACTGAACCTGCTGAATTGAGCTCCCGGCATGACCATGAACACTTGCACTGTTCTTTTTCTTGTCCTTCTTCACGAAAAGACGGAAAGTTAGGATAGATTCCTCTAATAATTTGATGAGATCAGATGCGAAAATCGATGGTTCAGTCTGGTCTTCTGAGTTTTCTTTCCTATCTGCAACTGAATTCAGAGAACAGAAATCAAAAGCAAGATTTTGTATCAACCACAAGTATGGAATGCACTAAAGTATGTCCTCCCTCCGTTGACGTTAGGACAAGCACTAGTTCAATTTTGAGATAATTTGATTGTCCTAACGTCAAGAATTTGCAAAAGGAGGGAGTAGAAAAATATGAAGCATATTCCAAGCAAAAGTGTACAGCAATGTAATACGGCACAAAGAAGGGAGATAACAGGCTTCAGTGAGCTACTGCACTCAGAACTGGTTGCCTGTAGAAGACAATGCAATCTGATGCAAGGATTTTGCTACGGGATCCAACATAGAGTGCACTAAACATGTTGAAGAAGAAACTAAAAGGAATTCATCAATGTAGCCGAGCATTATGGGAGCACAAAGCTAAGCTTCAACAAACCATTTTGTCATATGTAGTTAATAGAACTTCAGAATCTGTATACGCACTGAGTTTTACTGACAGTACAGGACTGCAGAAGAAATAATGACAGATGTCCTACAGAAATAATTGTGGAAGTTCTTGTGCATCACATACTCGTCCATGTCACATTTGCAAATAAAAAGCTATAGAACCTAATGTGTACCATTTTGGTCATAGGTTGACTACATATAAAAGAACTTCATTATAGGAACAATGAAAGGTGTACCTCATAATTCTAAACATATAATGGTTTAAACTATTCAAGTGTTATGTTACCATCTACTTGAAAGCACTTGAGTTAGTCTACAAAGTAAATCATTGCTGATATTTTTCAATGATAGATAAATGTGAAAGAAACGAGCCCAGATTCAACATTGTACATCATTGCCCATTAACACCGCAGCGTACAGAAGATTGGATAGATTGTACCATGTGAAATATGTCTAGACCATTCAGTAGCTAATCTACGCTTCAGTACTAGCCCACAACATACCTAAATCAAAAGCGGTATTCTGCATTACATTCAATACAGCAAAAGATGCCCCGCGTTTATAAAGAATATCCAACTCTACTATTCGTTCTCAGCACACTGATCCTTAACCAGGGACAGTAAGATTTTAAAACCAAGATTAAGCTATTATCAGACAGGTCAAATATATGTAAGCCCCCCTTTCTCATGTAACTAAACTAAGTGCGCAATTACCGACATACCATACCTAAAGACCAACAGAAAGCATGCAAGAGTTACAATCGACACATAATACCACCATTCCTTCTATAGCCTTACAAACAGAAATAATTCTAAGTGGCATTTGCTCAACCACAACAGCTAGCCTTGAAAACTCAAGTAGTCAACTGTACAGAATGCACTAACATTACAGAAATATGTGTTGCTTGAATTTGTGTTAAGGCTTAAATGCAATATATAAAACCCACAGAAAACATGGTGAAAAATTCTGAAGTCTACAGGACAAAATTCAGTAGTCACATCATAGGCTTTTGTTACGTCAAAATGCAATAACATAACCAAATAATCTTACCTTGGAAAGTAGGGACCTGAAGCAACTTAGAAAAGGAGCTCCGTGACCGGGCATATATCTCAACCCGGGAACCATGCTCAAACGGCTCATTCTCAACAAATCTTTGCAACAAAACCTGGAATTGCTGGAATGCTTGAGCAGCACGGCTGTAGGTTGTAGGATTATCCGGTTGTGTTGCAACTATAAGGCTTAGGTGTACATACGTACAATGCAGAGCCTCCCAGCTTAATGCAACCTGAGCAATATACGCAGTCTCAAGTGTTTGATAAGGATCATTGTCGCTTTGCTGTTGCTGAAGTTGCTCGCAATCCTCTTGGAGCTCATCCCTTCTTTTGAATGAGAGGCTGCGCAGGGTGGACGCCAATTTGGATGCTGATCTTGGAGACTTTTTTGAGATGTTCAATGATTCTGGCAAGGTTATTCCCAGTCATCAGAATAGAGAAGTATGTGAAAGGATCTATTTCAATAATTCAATCATTGGCACATAAAAAGAACAGCAGCAAGCACAGAAGAGAAACGGTACTGCTAAAGTGGAGATGAACTCATCAAGCCCAAAAATATATATATGGCAATCAATTACACATGCATAAAAGAAACATTAAACAGGGAACATCGGGAGTCTTTCGAAAAGCAAGAACGCTAAGCAGCATAAAAGGACATCCCTAAATTCTTCTGTATTAAGTAGTGGATATTGTGTTTGTCTGGCCATTGAAGGATACTAAAATGATTGTGATCGTACAGTTCACTTTTAAAATTTAATGAAATGGGGCTAAGAATTTTGCATTGTGTTTCAGAAGTAAATAGAAGTGACCACTATTTTCATAACAAACAAGGGAGACAACTGCCATACATATTCATTAAGCCTCTAGAATATCAAACAAGAGGGGCTGTATATTTTCTAGTTAGTATGCACGATGTTGGTCATGAGTTGGATCAAATAGCATAAACAACTGAATAATGTCAACTAAGGAGTTTTTACGACAACTACGGAGATTCCTTTAGCATCAGATGGGGAAAAACACATCATTTTACAATGAGCTTCATCTGCAGAAAGTGAAGTCAAGCATATCCGAAATTCTTTTACCTGGGTCCTTCATGAGCTGCAAGATCATCTTATCAAACACCAGCATCCTCTGGCAGTACTTCTCATACAGCGAATCAAACCCACACAACGGGAACCCGTCGCCGACATCCGACTCCACCCACTCCCGAGAGCTACTCCCTTCCTCCTCTCCCTCCTCATCCTCCCCATCCTCCTCAACCTCGGCGCATTCCTCCTCGGGGATGAGCACCATGAAGCTGTTCTTCCGCATCTCCTTGAGCCTCCGCTTCACCTCGTTCGTGATGAAATCGTCCTCATCGTCCTCCTCTTCCTCTTCCCCTCCTTCAACCATCCCATTGCCCCCACCTGCAGCCTCTACCGCCTCCTCGGCATGCCCATCCAAGGCGGTGTCTTCCCTCTGCTCCTCTGGGGCTACATTCCCCGCATTCGCATCGTCGTCAAGTTCCACTACCTCTCCCTTGCCCCCTGCGCTCTTCCTGCCCTTCCCAAACTTCTTGATCTTGAAGAAATCCATCGGCACCAAAGATTCTGAACGGCCCAAGCAGTGCCAAAAAGACCCCTCTTTTCTATCCCCAAATCCTTGTTCCAAAAGCTGCTAGCTCCCTTTCGCTTTCCCTGCAAAGATCACCCGAACAAATTTTAAATCGAGCGGGGCCATGCTCGACGGACAACGAGAATAAAACCCTAACAAATCAAGCGCAGCAGCTGCCTGGCACTACGCTCGACGGACAGAAATACCTCGAGAGGCGGTCGACGCAGCCGCCACAGGCCCACAGCTCGACCAATCCACCGAGAACCAGCGCGCAGCCCCTCCCAAGATCCGCCGAATCCGAGCCTCCCGGTCGCCCACCGGGCGGGCCTCTCCAGGAGTAGGTGGCGGCTCACCTGCACGGCGACGGCTGGCGGCGGCGGCGAGCGGCGGCGCCATTGGATCGCGCGGCGGCGTTTTCGCGAGTGGTTTTGCGCCGGCGGTTTCGTCGCCTCGGGGTTTAGGGAGTCGGGCGAGTGAGATTGAGGTGGTGCGGCGGCTCGCCGAGTCTTGCTTGCTGCTGCTTGGCTCGTCGGGGTGGGAGCTCGATTTTTTTTTAACCGCGGGTTTGATGCGGGTTTAAGCTGCGATTAGAAGTGGTCAAAGCCAGGACAACGGAGGGAGAGCGGAGTGGAGTGAAGCGCATCAGTGCATCGGAGACTGCGCGGAGCGTACGACGCCTGTCGCGGTCACCGGGCACTGTGGGACCCACGTGAGTAGATCAGAAAGCCCAATTTAGGATGAGGCCCTATAGAGGCCCGACAAATCTTTGCTAGTAACAATGTTCAGGTGATCGATCCATCAAGTTTAGGAACCGGAAGCCTGGCCCATAAAATTGGTCGACGAAATAGCCCGGCCCATAACGCTTCCGCTCGCTCAGGGCACGTCGTCCTTCACGTCATCACTCATCACGTGTCTCACGCACCAAACCACACGACGTGATGCGAACGGTGGTCAAACGGGACGTGCGAGGACTGAAGAGAACCTGTGCGTCTTCGTCTCTATCAAGAGATACCTGAAAAGGCTTTTTTTAAAAAAAGAGGACAATAGTGCAGTGCTAAGGCGAATACACGAGCTTCTTGGTGCATGACCATGGCCTTGGTGACACTCGTGTCACAGAGATGAAGCCGAACCGTGATCGATGTATGACTCAGCAGTAGTTATCGTCCTGTTTGATTTGCCGCCAGTTTGTTTCGTCCTCGCTCACCTTTTGGACCTTGTTCATTCTCTAACCGACCTCTACGGTAACAATTGTGTAAAGGAAACCAATGTCAAAGCACACAGAAGAAAACGCAGTGCTGGTAGAAAAGCAGAGACGAAAACGCAGGTGATTAGCCAAGTCCGCGGCTGGCTTTGTCTGAAAGTTCAAAAGTTGACAAGCGCATTTTGAGGTGGTTGAGTCCTCAGCAAGACGACTGGCTAGCTAGTGCTTTTGATGAACGAACACGCACTTCATCCCTATCTCGCTCGTATCTCTGCTTTTCTAAATTTCTTCCATGTGGAATGGTTTAGACACTTGCTGATTTTCTGACCAGAAATGTGGGTTCTTGCGCACAGCTTTGGAGACCTCATGGCATGATTTGTTTGGAAATTTTCTCCATGTTTATACGGAGCCGAGCTTTCTGTGCCAAAACGTTAATAAAAATTCAGGCAAAAATCTTGTGAACTGAATGGCTTCTATACGTAGACATACGGTACTTGAGGCTGTACTCCTATTATTATTCGTCCTGAAAAAGGATTTGAAGGTCCCGTCAAATCCCACATTCCTAAATGGTCATCACATCTCGCCAGCCGCCTGCCAACCCCCTTGTACTGACACAACAACCATCGGATCATGTCTTAAACTTGTGGTCGCCCCACTACTGTTCGATTTCCATCAGAGGGTAGATATGCCATTTATGAGGTGGGAGGTCGGTCAGTTGGTGATGCCACAGATGCGTTCGTTGCCGTTGGTGGCCTTCCTACCAATTTTGCAGTTGTTTTTCTCACCAAGATCCAAAGCTTCCTCTCTGAAAAGAATGAATAATTCCAAAGCTTCTTCTCTCTTGAAAACGCTTATCTGAATGACTCACTACATAAAGCCACGAAAGCTCCAAGTTAAACACGCAAAAGTTTGTAGGAATTGCCATTCGTTTGAATATTGCCATCATCATCAGTACATCGCTCAAAAAGGGTGTGCACTGAGATTAAGCCGCAAATAAAACACTCGTCATTGCGTGGCAGCTTCCAATCATTATGCACGATTGGACGACACGCACCATCCACTTGGCAAATTTGGCGCATGCAAAGGCACCGTTTCGATCCAAAGTCTAAACATGCCATGACTCTGCTAATTAATCTGTTTACAAGCATACATACTTGAAATGAAAGGGACCATTTCAGTTTCAAGTACCAGTCCTCCATGTTCTGTTTGTTGATGTTGGACAACATTTGGAAGTCAAATTTGACATCAATAATTTAAATGAATACAGAGATGTACGTAGTAGTAATTGAGACCTGAGGAAAGGAATCTCTGTACTCTCAGAAGCATGTGGGAGACGTCCTAGCACGATCGATTGCAAAAGTCCCCAAGTCCATATTATTGGTCAATTTGATTACCCAAATCGTGAAGAAAAATTGGGCGACACATGGAATGGATCGCCTTTTGCCAGCACCGGAGTCCGTGAGGGCGTCAGAGCAACTCCAGCAAAGACCCTATTCAAGCCCCTACTCTATTATTTAGGGTCTTTGGTAAAAAAATCAACTCCAGCAGGGACCCTATTTGGGCCCTCATTTTGCATGCCCCCTCAAATTCCACTCCAAGCCCTCATTCCTAGGGTCCTCCAATCCCCCCTCTTATTTGTGGGTCCCACCGTTTTTCTTTCACAAAATAGGGGCTTGAACCACTTATTGCTGGAGTTGAAGTTAAATTTTGAGCCCTTATTTTTCCATGTTGGTTTGGAAAATGAAAGTAGAGGCTTAATTTTAAGGTCTATTGCTGGAGTTGCTCTCAGTCGCAGTTTCCGTGCACTCGAAAGCGATCTCGACGGGCTCGAACCGTGGCCGACACCGGCACGCCACCTGTCCTCGGCCGCCGGCCACGTCGACAGCGACGTCCGGTCCCACCAGTCAGCGACCAGAGCCTCACGTCTCGAACCCAACAGCCAGCGGCCGCGTGTGTCCTCTCCCAGCCACGTGCCACGTCACGTGCCCCCGCGGCGTCATTTAGAAAGATCTGCGCGCTGCGTGTGCGAGTGCAGGCCAGCAGCGCCCGAGTCCTAACGAAACCGCACGGCACGAGCGCGAGCGCGAGCACGATACAACCAAGGAGGCTTCCCCGCTTCGGATTGGGCAGGGCGTCTCGAGGTCGAGGAGGCGGCGGAGGGTCGGAGGAGCGGGGAGATGGGGATCTCGAGGCTCCCCGCGCTGGCGCTGGCGCTGCTGATCGCCGCGGCGGTTGTGGTCGGGGCGGCCGCGGAGGAGCCGGTGGTTGTGGAGGTCGACTCGGTGGCCGGCGCGGTGGAGCCCGTCGCGCGGGCCGAGGAGGCTGCGGCGGCGGCCGCGCTCAAGGCGGAGGTGGAGCAGCTCCGGGGGAAGATCTCCGCCTTAGGTCAGTACCGACGGTTTGATTTAGGTTCTGTTGAGATTTTGTTTGTGAGCTGAGGTTGATTGAGACGTCGAATCTGTGGTGGTCTGAAGCTGGGTTCCGGTTCATCTGTCCCGTTTCACCGGGTTGATGGCGCTGTGGTGTGGTGAGCTGTGGACTGGTTTGGTGTGGCGAGCTGGGATTTCGCCTTGTTTGAGTATCTGTGGGGGATCTAGATGTTAGGGCCTTAGGGGTTTAGCGTTCAGGTGTTGAATCGTTCGATGAGTTTGAGTGTTTCGCGCGGGAGTGCTTAATTGATCAAGTAGCTCGGCGCTGCAAAAGCTGATTTCATGATGATTTCGACAGTCGTACAACTGAGAGACTATTGTAGAATTGAATATTTCTCTCCTGTTTTGTTGGAACGTCCAGATAAATTTAGCTGGTATAGGAAACCCGCATCAGTTGCTTTGTCTCTGAATGTTGTTCTGCTTAACGTAAGTTGCCTTTCTTGACGCTTTCCTTTTATTTACTATTGTGGGCCAGTGTGCAATAATAGTTCTGTTGTGCTTTTCCATTAGTAGTGAGTCTTGGAGTTACTCTTTTAAGATTTGCCATAATTGTTCGGTCCTGTTTGGAATCAAGTGTACTGAAATTCCAACCGAATACAGCTCACCCAACCCAGGGAGTCCCTTTGCTAACTTGAATTTAAAATGGCTTGGTAAAAACAAACAACTCCATTTTGATTAAAACTGTAAATCTTAGTGGTCTGAATAAACTTTACTACTATTATTAAGAATACACCAAGTTACCCAACTCAGCAGTAATGTCTTGGGTAATAGAGCTGCCTCTGATGCAAGCAAAGTATATATTGCATAACTTTTGCATGCTATATTAGCTGATTTGACCAAAATTCATGACATTCCTTTCTATATGTCTTACGAATTGAATTAACATGCAAGGTCCTTCCAGAAAACTGCCTAAGTAGATACACTTCTAATTATTCTTATACTATACAGAGTCAGGCATAGCAGAGCGATCTCAGGAACTGAAGGGCAGGGATGATGCCATCGCAAAGCTGGAGAAGGCAATTGAGGAGAAGTCAAAGAAGATTGCTTCTCTGCAGGGCGAGATTGCTTCCCTCCAGGTATGTAGCATAAGTGCACCAGTTACTTCTAAACATTCTGTTGCGTTCTTTGAAATAATTATGCACTTTTGATTATCCGTGTACAGGCAAAGGGGTCTGTAGCTGCCGAGGAGCAGATAGGCAAGGTCAATGCACAGGTCATTGAGCTAGAGAAGCAGGTATGGGATGTAAAAGCTCATGGACAGTTAGAAACATGTCAATGATGACATTATGATTTCTCATATTTTCGTCTATCCTAGATCGACAAGCTCAAGAAGGATATTGAAGAACAAAGTAGCCTGAGAACAACAGCTGAGTCTCGGGCTAACAGTGCTGAGAAGAAGGTGGAAAAGCTGAATGCCAAGATTAAGGAAGTAAGTGCACAGCCCTTGTCTATTGTATAGTTAAGGAAGACTTTTTTTGTATTCGGTACATGTGGAGTGTGTTGACACTTTGATTTATCTTTTTGTTTTAGTGTCTTGCTCTACTGTTTTCTCTCTCTTTTCATGAATACTTGTTAGAAGTAATTTTCTATTCAACTACAAATCTGCACTCAATTTTATGACACCAGCAGACCAAATTTATGATTTGTCTAGCTATCCATAGATCCTATTTCAATATCAGTTTTTAATGTCTATCTGAAATTTCGAAGCATATGGAAGGGCTCTGTGATGGAATACCATTTTCAACATGATAGGCACTTAGATGTTTGTCTGCATTGTTCTTATTTCTCGATTTTATCCATGTTAGATCCAGAAGGAAAGTGATGAGCAAAAGCGCATAATCCAAAAGACAGAGCGTGCTCTTAAAGTTGCTGAGGTTTGTGTTTTTTAACTATGAAAGCACTTCTTGCCTGGCGTGGTGGTAGTTTGATCTGAATTTGTTCTGTCATTTTGTAGGACGAACTGATGAGGCTTCAGTTGGAAGCAACAGCTAAAGCAAAACAGCTCACAGAGGTAATTGAGACGTCTTGTCGCTATCATCTCTTCAGTTGCACTTGGTGCAAATTTAAAAAGAATTAGTAGTGTAATAGCGTTCTTTGCATATAGTCTCAAACTAATAAGACAAAAACTTACTGTTGTAATGTATATTTGTTCTGTTGTGTGGGCTGGGGATTGGTCAGTGTTTTATTGTGTCGTGGTGCAGATATGCCTGTTTATGTTCACAATTTATTTCACTTTACCTAGCAATCTAGCATGTTGGAAACCTATACGCTTACCCATCCATTCTGTCTTTAATATGCTTTATTAATCTCAAACGGTAACTAAGTAATACTGGACCATGAGTTTAACCCGAGATAGGATATACTGTTCATCTATAAAGACGTTGCTCTCCTGCAGTTACAATTTCATTGTTGTGCTATCAGTTTTAGAAAGAAGTTTCAACAGCTATTTTGTTTGACAATAGTTTCAAATGCACTTTGGTGTTATTTGTCATATGACACTTCAGTGATGTGTTTGAAACTTCTGTTGGTTGCTTGAAACTAGGCTAGGTAGAGTGTGCCTATTGTAATTATAATGCCCTGGAAAGCATATGTTTTGCTTTGATTATGCCTTTTCTTTATTGTGCCCATCCAAAACAAATTCATGATTCTTGTCCTCTGTTCTTTTTGAAGGTTCATGGAGCATGGTTGCCACCTTGGCTAGCAACACAGTACACTCACTATGTGGTAAGAGTGGAACCATTAAATGTGTCTCTCACCTTGCCTATTTATTTGCTTATATGCTCTCTCACCATCAACACTATAATCATTGTATGCAGGAGGTGATCTCGGGTCACTGGAATCAACATGGAAAGCCTGCCATACAGAATTTTGGGCAGAAGGTGCCTCTTCATTGTATCGCTCTTAATTTCAGTTTCAAAAATGCATTCTGCAAGCAAAATCGTCATGTATACATGTGTTTTTCAAATGTTTCAGGTGTCAGAGAAATCAGCTCTAGCAAAGAAATGGGCTGAACCACATATTGAGACTGCTAAGACGGTACCATCTCATTGTCCATAAAGTTAATTTCTTTTGATTTATCTTACACTGACGCTGACAACATAATTTTTCTTGATTGAAGAAATGGGTTCCTGTAAAGGAAAAATTGGTTGTCCTCAAGAAAAACGCAGAACCACATGTACAAAAGATATCAGCAAGATCTGTGGAGTTTTACGAGTCATCAAAGGACGCTATTACACCTCATATTGTCAAAGTCAAAGAGTTTGCTCATCCCTACTTCCAGGTACTTGATCCTTTTTTTTTTAATAAAACGAATCATACGATTGCAACCATCAGTTACTTTGACGGCAGTTGTTTAGGGATTATGTTAATATTGTGTTTTATGATAGCTATATGCAGTTATTGATATGCATCCATTTGACTATGTTGATTCAGGAAGCTAAGAAGTTTTCCAAACCTTACATTGATCAAGTTGCTGAGGTCACAAAGCCACATGTGGAGAAAGTTAGAACTACTCTTAAGCCGTACACGAAACGAGCAGTTCATGCGTATGGGTCATTTCTTGAGTCGGCAACCACATACCATCGACAGGTTTGTGGCTCTTTTCAATTTGTACCACAAATTTGTTACACAGCTTTATCGATTAGCGCCCATCCAGTGCCATATAGTAGCTTCCAGTCAAAACTTTGATGTGGTATCCAACTCGTGTGCACCTGCTTCTTGCTTCTTCTATAGCGTGTAGACCTGTGGTTGGGCCCATGGATTGTGCCCTTACTTTAATCACCTTCCTAAAGAGTGTGATTAATTTTTGTCCGTTCTTCTTGTAGATAATTGTTGTTATATATGTATGCAAGCACTTTTGTACCTATGTGAGAAATACGAACAACTCTTTTCCTTTCTAGGCTCAAGCAACCATTTTGGATTATCTTCACCAACATGAGATAACAAAATCACTTGCAACGAAGGAACTGGTTTGGTTCCTGGTAAGCACTCATGAAAATCTACCAAACACCTGTAGCTTAGTGGCCATATGATTAACATAAAGTCTTTCTGCACAGGCTTCTGCTTTGCTGGCTCTGCCTGTCTATGTTATATACAGGCTTCTCGTAGAAACCTTCTGGTAGGTTTCTTTCTATTTTTGCAGACAAGTTCAATTCTAATTATCGGTAGTGCTATATTCTGGTACTTATAATTTGATTGTTGCATCTGAAACTTCTTGGCCCATACAGCACCAAAAAGCAGAAGAGACCTCGGAGCGGTAACGGCAACCATGCCCAGAGGAGACACAAGCGCCGGCATGCTGAGAAGTAGGCAGAAGCATCCAAGTGTCGGGCAGGTTAGGGTTCATCTGCTGTGTATGGTTGCACATCAAGTAGGATCAGATTGCTGCTCTTCTCATTGAGGCTTTTGTCTGAGCCATCAAGGAAGGAGGCGGGTCATGGGTAACCTTGCCGCGAAAGGGCTGTACACCAACATTTTCTTCTTTTTCCTCTTCTCGCCCCGGGTGTATTATTATGGACTTCAGTTACAGCAGCTTTTTATCTGCACTTTGCTGAGGTTCAGGGGTTTAGCCTCGGCCTTTGTTTATTGGTTATTGTTTATTGTAACATGTTAATGTGTTAGTGTGCGTGCTTGTTTCTGTTGGTATAATAACACCCTCTCCATGTGTACTGTGGCTGTTTTGCAACCCCTCTCGTTGCTGGTCTCCTGTTCATTTCATTGCTATGTGCTTGGTGACATCATAATCTGGTAGGATGGCTGTTGAGTTTCAGTTGAGGTACAGTAGTGCTGAACTGGCCTGATTGTTGATTATGTCAGTCTCATCTGGCAAAGGAATCTGCATCCTACTATAGCTAACGGCAGTAAAATTTTTGTTTGTCAGTGAAATGTGATCAGTTTGGTTACGATTGAAACAACTTTGCCAATATCGATGCTTCAGCACGTGAGCATGCCTTACTCCTTTCTCCACTGGTCTGTTCGTGAGCGTTTGCCACCGAGGCCGCCCTGAGGTACACGATTCGGCAGGCCTCGGCCTTAAAATCCACACAACCTTCAGCTGCGCATCATCTCCGGTGCCGGCGCGACGTCCATTCCGGTCCCGGCCGCCGTCGCCGAGTAGGTAACGAATGGTGGATAGCTCAACCGTTCGTTGTCCGGGAAGTGAGGCTGCGTCGGCCTGGCCCAAACAGAACGGAGCCCACGACGAGCCCACTGATTCTCCGGGCTGTCAGGCTGTGATCCGCAAACGGCGACGCCGCAGGCCGCAGCTCCTGCTTCCGTGCCCCGCCGCCCCGCCGCCGCAGGGCACCCAAAACCACAAGGTCCCCACTGCCCCAATTCGTCAGCCGCCGCGCGCACCTCGTCGCCGGCCGCTCCATCCGCCGCGTGTTCTTGCTCCTGCGTCCTCTCCGTCGCGCAGCTATCTCCCCCCTTCCTCGCTGTTCCAACCCGCCGCGCCGCCGGCCGTTCGAGGAGGTCGATCCCCGTCTCTGTCCGACAGCTCGCCGGCGCTGCCCGTGCTCCTCGCCGTCGGCTGCGACTCATAGTGATACGACCGCCTGCTGGTACGAAACATTTCACCCGCTCTCGTCGGATAGCGATCTTGCTCCTTGGCTTATTCGGCGCTTTGGCTTCTGCGTGCAGATTGGGCAATGAGGAGGAGAGTGTAGAGGCGGCACCGATGGCCGCCGTGGAGTAGCATCTCAAAGCTGGCGCCTTTGTTGCTGCATCGCCTGCGCTGCCCCTCTTGGGTTCGCCATGAACAGCTATCTCCGCAGCTCATTGAGGGCCGCTCGCCTCAGGTGGTGGGTTCCTCGGACTAGTCTCGTCAGGGAGCACAGGGAGCTTTTCAGATCACCATATCCTTGTGCATTCAATTATTGGCACTTTCAAGAAACATCAGCGGCATCAAGTTGGGGGATCATTCCAATTGGGCATAGGTATCAGTTGCGGTCTTATTCGGCTGCTCCTGCACGCCGTGGGGATAAAACCTTGATGGAAGAGGAAGAGGAGGAGGAGGAGGATGTGGAGGGGGATAAGAAACTCAGTCCAATGGAGAAAAGACGGGTGTTCCGTGCTGCACAGCAGGTTTTCATGGAGTACCTCCATGTCACGCGTGGGTTGAGCTTTGGTGATGCCGAGCATATAAGCAAGCACACACCCATCTTTGTGAACAAGCTGCTGGAGATGGTGAAGGATGCTATGAAGGATCCCGAGGAGGGAAGCGGGGATGTAATGTTCAGGTCAATGACGAAGAGGAAGGAGATGAGGGATGAGAGGGTCAGTAAGGCATTGATGCGTCTTTTCAATTACCACCCAATCAATGAATTTGAGCCGTTCATGGAGAGCATTGGCCTCAAGCCGAGCCAGTATGAGCCCTTGTTGCCTCGGGATCTCATATTTCTTGCGGATAATGAGACACTGCTGAAGAACTACCACGTTCTTTGCAATTATGGGGTTACCCGCACTAAGATAGGGAGGATATACATGGAGGCTGCTGAGGTTTTTAACTTTGGTGAGAATGTGCTTCTATCTAAGCTGCAGGCTCTTGAAGATCTAGGATTCAGTAAAACCAGTGTGATAAAACTTGTGATGTCTAGCCCTGCC
Source organism: Eragrostis curvula (assembly GCA_007726485.1). NCBI lineage: Eukaryota > Viridiplantae > Streptophyta > Magnoliopsida > Poales > Poaceae > Eragrostis > Eragrostis curvula. The sequence continues at coordinate 5,565,421 of RWGY01000051.1, read as the reverse complement.
ATATTGGTCCGTGACCCAAATGCTGAATTCGAGGTCCTGCAGTGGCTAGATGACATTGGTATTGAGCGAGAGTGGATAGTTCGATTTCTACATGTAACAAAATCGTATGATTGGAGAAAGATGGTCGAAGTTCCGCAATTCTTCACTGAACTGGGATTCGACAAGGAAGCCATTGGTAACTTGATCAGGAAAAACCCAGATTTCTTGCTCGATGGTTCTGGAAAGGCACTGCTTAGAGCTGTTAACATCATGATAAAAGCAGGTTTCGGAAAACAAGATTTGTTTAATCTTTTCCTGAACTTCCCAAATGTACGAGCCAGAAATTTCGCGAGGAACATAATAAGGGGTTTAGTGTTGTTAGCTGACCTTGAGATAAGCGAGGAGGATGTCAAGAGGTATGTAGTTTCAAATGCATTGATTCTTGGTTCTGCCCCAGTGAAAAGGGCAAACAGTCTTGTTACATCTCTCAGTGTGGGGAAGAGGCGCTTGACGAAGATTATAATGGAAGAGCCACATCAATTGATGGAATACACAGTTGGGTCAAAGCTCGACCGCCTACCGAGTCCTAACAGATCTGAGCCATCATTGATTGAGAAGGTGAAATTTCTGAAAAGCATAGGATTTGTTGAAGGCTCTGACGATATGAACAAGGCGCTCAAAGCTTTCCGTGGTAAGGGTGGTGAACTGCAAGTTCGGTATGACTTTTTGGTGAAGGCCGGATTTGATCCGAAGGATGTTGTGGTTATGATCAAGGCAGCTCCACATATTTTGAATCAGACGATAAATGTCCTCGCGTCGAAGATGTCATTCATTGTTGATGAGGCAGGATATCCCCTAAGTGCTGTGGTTAAATTCCCCTCATGCTTATCATTTACTATAGAGAGAACCAAAACTAGGTTTATGATGTATGATTGGTTGCGGAGGAAGGGGGTGCTTGCTCCTAATTTTGCTCTGAGCTCCATACATGCTTGTTCAGAGAAAAAATTTATGAAGTCTTTTGTACAAAGGCATGAAATGGGTCATGAAATTTGGGAAGAGATCAAGAGGGAGGTGGCGTCAACAAAAAACACACATTGTACTTCAGATGATTAGCACAATATTATTTGTTCATCGATATAAACTTAGTCCCATGTTTATATATCCTGGCGTCCTGGCATGTTTTCTTTTCTTTGCCTTTTGTTATGATTTACTGGAATGATTTTTTTGCACATCTATAGGTTACCCAAATTGTCAGTAATCCTATCTGGCCCTTCAACTGTCACTTGCGTCATGTTGATTGTGTTTGTGTTACCGCAGGCATGCGAAGATACCCTTAATTTATCTCTGTTAGCTGTCCTGTATATTCCAGAAAAACTTTGAAATTTGTTACTGAGGTTTTTAATTTATTGGCAAATCAGATATTCATAAACTTAGATACATGTTTTATGATGAAATTTTGAACTAACTTCTATACGAAAAGAACCAGTTCTCGATGATCAAATGTTCTCTTGCCCGTGATGTGGGGCTCCAGCTTGTCACAACCACGCCGATTTGCTTTCACCATCATGTTCCTTGCTGCCGTCGCCGTTGTCGACGCTCCGGCTATGTTACGGCGATAGTTGCTTCCTGCGTTACATTCTTGCTCGGGAAGAAGACGGCGTAGCTCCGGTCCAGCGAGGCGCGGCGGGAGTCCCGGCAACAGGCAGCCTCCCCCGTGACCTTCGATCCGTCCATGCGTTGGATAATCTTACGCGTGAGGCCCGTGACCGATGGATGTCACCGGATGGGCCCATCAAGGGCATTGTTCGTTAACTAGACTTAAATTACCACGATTATTAGTCATGATCCAACTTTAGGTCTCGGACGAGGGACTGCCTATGCCCAGCGCGTAGCTGGGGCATAGCGCGGTCCACAGCCCACTCGTTCCAATGCAATGCAACACGCGGTGTGCTGCTGTGCGAGCGAGCATGCAGTCAAATTTCTTTTGTCACTGTTTTAATTATTATTTTTCGCATGCAATGAGAACAATCTGTTAACAATAGGGAACAATTGTTCTATCGCCTAAAACATTTGTTTTAGCAATTGAGAATAATTATTCTATCGCCTGAAACATTTGTTCCAACAAAACGGAGTTGAGGAGAAAAATCGATTTAAACTTTATCAAACTTGAGTTCCGACCATCCAATTGAATGCCACCACGTCGCCCTCTCCCACCCTCTCTGCACGGACGTCGCTTACAACCTGCATCCACAGGGCGTTAGATCTTGTTGTAAAACTCTTAATGGGTCAGGCCCATCTTCTAGAAGAAGATGTCCTGGTCCATGTGGGCAGCTTTATCGAATCCAGGCCCAACACGAAGTTAGGGTTCCCCTCTTATAAATAGTTGAGGAGACCCATCTTGTGTACCCTGACACCAGAATTTCGCAATAAAGAATTTCGTCTCCTCTATTCCAGTTTTACTTTTTGTTATCTGTCGTGATCTACGTACCGTCGTTCCGCCGATAACCTAACAGATCTGACCCTCGCATGAATTTCCAAGCGCGCTACCTGGAACCTTCGGATAGCACGCACCATTTATAGGAATTGCACTCGGACGAGGTGGTTTAGGCACACTACATCAATTTTGTGCGACTAAGATGGGCCTAATTCATTGGTTCCAAAAAGATGGGCCTAATTCGCTTCAACTTGGCCCACGTCACGGCAAACCGGCTAATCCGGTTCAATCCCGTCGTGTCGAGTCTTCGATTAACGTCGCGTCGTCGAAGGACACCGCGCCAGCGCTACGAATCCACTTCAAGAGCATAAACCCTAACCGGAACCATCTCAACCCCATCTCGATCTATCTCTATGTCATCGTTGCCGCCATCCCATGACGTCGCAGCATCTCGGGGCATGGAGGTGAAAATGAACAAGCGCTTCAAGCGTGCACCTCGCGTCAAGGACGAAGGCCTGCCCCTGAACGGCGAGGTCCTCCTCCTCGTCTTCGCTAGCTCTGTGGACACGGCCGACCTCGTCCGCTACGCCGTCCCGTGGCCAACGAGGCCGGGCTCATCTGCAACCGCCACAAGCCGCCGGCGGTGTGGTCGCCGTCCGACCGCCGCCGCCGTCTCAACCGCGCCCTCGTCATCGACTTCTTCCACCAGAGCCTCAAGGACAACTCCAGTGCGCTACCAAAATTCCTCCTGCTGCCTTCCTTCTCCCCTCGCGCACCTCTTGACGCGGCCTTACACGACGACGACGATGGTCTGTTCAAGAACTCCCACCTCATCGCATACCGGAAAGGCCACCTGGTCCTCGGGCTCCACCGCCGCGCTCCGGCTCGTCGTGGTGAACCCTCCGACCGAAGACGTCACGATCGTCCCCGCCCTCGCCAGGACCGAGAGGCCTGGGCACTACGTCCTTGCACTGCTCACCGACGACGACCACCGCCTTCCTCTTGCTCCTCGTCGTCGATCACCTGACATTGTCACCCACTGCCTTCCTCCCTCCCGCTCCTCCTCTACAAGCGCCGCCACTTCAAGGCGTGACTGTACTACTCCTCCGACGCAGACGCGTGGGGACAAGAGAGCAAAATAACTGGCACCAAGATTAGCGTGTGGCAACTGAGCTTGGCGAGGCTGGCGTCGTCGTCGTCTGCGACACGCGTTCTGGCTTTCCGGCGCCAGCAGCTCGGTGCTTGGCCTCCGCGTAGCCTCTTCGGAGGCAACGATCGGAGTCGTTCGGTGGCACCGCCTACTGCCGCAACCACAACAACGTTGGACAGAACCGCCGTCTTGCTGTCACGTCGGATAGCCAGCTCTGCACGGTACAGGTCGAGCGAGACAACGACATATGTGTCGTTGGTGTGCAGTATCCATACACGCACGACAACACGGGAAGTCCCTACTGCACAAATTAAGAAAAGTCCTATCGATCACATATGTCGTTGGGTTATCCGTTTACAAAAGCAGGTAGCCCGACTCATTTAACTTGTTCACTAGTTCAATTTACCTCTCTAGGCGGTTTCAGAGCGAGATTGGTCGACGTGGCATAGTGAGTTCTACATGTTAGATGACACATCATGCATGTCCTCCTTTTCTCTTTTCTTTCTCTCTCTTCCTGCTGAATACCATCATTGTACTGTGCGAGTGGTAGTTCTTCGCGAAGATGTTGACGAGCGACATGGAGAACACCCCAGTGTTGTACATCTCGCCATTCCCTAGCGACGTCATTGGATGTGATCACGGTGCGCAAGCGCTAGCGCCACAGCCATCCATCGTCTGCTCTCCGCACGGGTTCAACAGTCGCTCCCACTCATGTCCTAGGAAAGAGAGGACCAGAAAAGAAAAAAAAAGAATAATGTGGCATCTCTGCCAAAACTGGTACGATGTCACAATGTCAAGTCGGGTTGATTTTTGTTTTCTATTTGAACGTGAGCTAGGTTGATGAGTTCAAAGAGTCCGGTTATGTGTTTTTTTTTAACTACGGTTATCTTTTTTGTAAATGAAAAAAAGTGAAAAGAGGTTTCTCAAAAGAGAAAAGTTCTATTCACCTCCCTCAACTTGTATTATTGCATACTTGAGGTGCTCATACGCGGCCGCCGTCGGCCCATCCCGCCACGCCACGTGACAAGCAACAGCGCGAAGTCGTGGCTGGCGCAATGCGACGCAGCGTGGAGAACACGGGGCGGGGCCAGGCGGGGTAGGGTTGTGGCTGGGGCAGCGCGTCACGGGGAAGGGAAGGAGAGCAGACGGCGAGCGGGGCGCCATGGAGGTGAGGTGAGCCGGTGACCATACAAGGTTGTGGCGTCGCCCATGTGTTCAACGAAATGCTAGACCAGCCGGTGTTTAACATCAAGAGGGGGGGGGGGGGGGGGGTGGGATAAGGAGGAAGAAGATGACGTGGCACCTGATATGTGGGACCCACTATGCCACGTAGGACAAAACCACTCTCAAAACCGCTCAGGGAGGTGAATTGAAGTGAGAGAAGGAGTTGAGGGACTGCGGTTACCCGGTTTTGTAATGGGAAAAAGTCCATTTTACTCCCCTGAACAATTCACTTTGTCTGTTTCACCCTCTAAACAAAATAATGGCTCCCTTTACTCCCTCAAACAATTTCATTTGGTGCAATGTACACCTTATTGAAGTTTGTTTCTTTTGTTTCTCATTCTACAAGTAGAATTTGTAGCTCAAATTTTGCATGATGTTAGCTGCCACAATAATCTATATTAAAATATTTTTAAATTATTTTTTTGATATCATATTTATACATATTACATTAATTTCCATTGAACTATGTAAATATATCAAAATAATATGTCATAATTTTCTTAATATAGGTTTTGTGTGGGTTACCATCATGCAGAATTTGAGATGCAAAGTTCACTTGTAGGATGAGATAAAAAAAAACATTTCAAAAAGATGTACATTGCACCAAATAGAATTGTTTAGGGGATAAAATGAGTCATCATTTTGTTTAGGGGGTAAAATAGACAAAATAAATTGTTTAGGGGAGTAAAATAGACAAAATATCACTAAAACGGTAGCCAATCGAACCGAACCGTCCGCGTTCGGTTCGACGCAACACTACGGCTGCTCTAAGAGAACCATACAGATTAGCTGCAAAGTTAGAGCAAATAAAACCTGATCTACAAAGTCCCAGGTGCATTTTAATTTGGCAACCGAGTCAAGTTTTACAAAATAAGACGGTTCAGTCTCCACAAGAATGGCTGCTGTGAGCTAATTCCCCATCTTTCATAGACATTCAAACATGGCTCATTGAACTATATCAATTTTGGACTACCTTAATGGAGTAACCATAGCCTGCAGCTAATACTTCAGTAGTTCAGTAACATAAAAACAGAGTTATGTGAAAGGTGAAAAATTTAGGTACTTTTCAGGTAGTATATGGTAGCTGAAATGTTCCAAACAAAATAGTCACAATGTTAAACCAAACGAACTATGGTTACAAGAACAAAGCACTGCAATCACAAAAACAACTAATTATGCTTTGAATTGGTCCATCACATGTTCAGTCATTCTTCCACCATATTCTCTCTTCACAATATGTCCATTACAGGTAGAATTCATCCAAATCCAAATGATTGTACAAGCAACTGCTTTTGCTCAACAAATCTAGAAACTACACCGCCTAGTTGTTTCATAGTACTTCTAGTTGATGCTCTAGATCCTGCTATAATTTCATCAAACTCTCCTCCATCTTCTACTATAGTCCCCTCTCACGGCCTCACCCGTTGAAAAATCTGAAACATCATTAAACTCTTCCATACCACACTTACGCTTCAACCAATCAGATTCCATGGAAATTTTTTACTTCACATAACCCTCTATAAAACTAAATTTGGTCTGCTGGAAAAACAACAAGTATTGTGCAGAACTGAGTGCTTCACAAGGCAACCACCAGTAAAATGTTATAAATGAATCATGTGCATGGCAATTACTAGAAATTTGTATCCATGCTTCTTTACAGCAATTGTCCAGAAACATTTTTTCAGTAATACATATCTTGGTTGTGGCTGCATGCTAATACTAAACAACAGCTCCTGGACATAGCAACTTTTTAGTTATGCAAATATTGGTTCTGGCTACATGGTAAAATCTGGGTATGAACAGGGTGTCATGGTTCACGTAAAAAAAAAGGATGTCATCTGCAACAAAATAATATAAAAATCACTAAAATAAAGTAACCCAGTTATTAATTTTGCAAGAGTCAGGATGGTCTGCATGCGTCTTCGGGCTGTTCATGGGTTGGAGAACCCACGCAACCTACCCGAACCAACCCAGGACAACCCGTTTCGTGCGGGTTCAGTACGGGTCCGGGTTGGGTAATTAAGAACCAACCCGTGGCAAGTAGCAGCAGTTAGGCGGGTTATGGGTTGAACCCAATGAACCCATCGAACCCGTCCAGTCATCTTCTACCTTCGTCAGGGTGAAGCGATCTCGGGGAGAAGGGGCAGTCCGACAAATCCTAGGCCTCGAGGCTCTATCACCGGTGTCTAATCGACGACGGGAGGTGGCTTGCCGGCGGAATCGAGGCGGGTGCCGTCGGTTCAGCTGCCGCCGCCACCGAATTCTGCTGACCGCCATGGCTGCCGTTAAGCTCATCTAGGGTTGTTGAAGGCTGCAGTTAGCTTTGTTGTGGCCTTGCGAATCTTCTCTGTTAGAAACACGGCAAGACATGGCTTCTTGTGCGAGTTCCATCGCCCGCCGACGTGATCAGCAACTCTGGCACGCTGCTGCTTGCGCTCCCCTACGAGTCTGGCGTCATTCAATCATGCTCGCGTAGCGACTCATGGCTGGACCCGTCTAACCTGTTAAAAACTAGGAACCCAACCCAAACCATAAGAATTTCTGACCTGCTAGCAACCCGTACAGACCCAACCACTACCAGGATCGCGACTTTCCCCGAGTGTCCAACGCACTCGGGGACCATGCAAAAACACTCGGGGAAAGTTTCCCCGAGTGTAGCACTCGGGGAAGGTCAGTCGGCGAAGGTTTACTCGGCGAAAACAACCTTCCCCGAGTGTCAACCGATAAGAGCACGGCAAAACTTTCCCCGAGTGTCAAGATCGCTCTCGGGGAAGCGAACAAAATAACGGACGATGCCTTAACGGCGTTCCACCTTCCCCGAGTGTTTTTGTCTGGAAACTCTCGGGGAAACCGGAACCCTTCCTCGAGTGTTAGATGTTACACACTCGGGGAACCGGACTAGTCCGGGTACCGTGTTATCCGGACTAGTCCGGATACTTGTCCGCTTAGTTGCGGACTCCAGAGACTTGGCAACGGACTAGTCCGCCTAGGCCGGACTAGTCCGTGTGTCGTTGTCCCCGGGTGTTTGTGTTCAAACACGCGGGGAAACCGTCCAACTTCCCCGAGTGTTTGTGTTATTACCCTCGGGGAAGATGTTTTTCAGAACCATTTTTGTTTGTATTTTCGACTAATCCAATTGATAAACTCAGGCATTTGATATATATGACAATGTGCATCCATTTTGACAACCACAGCCATAACCAAAATCATCAAATAGTGTACAATTGAATAATTAAGATACACATATAGTCCGCAATCCAACATATAGTCCACAAACGTTCACAAGTGCACACATTGTCCACAAACGCTTACAAGTCCATAAATAGTTCATAACCACTCACAAGCTACACATATAGTCCACAAAACACAAATCATGGATCAACGGGTGGGGGTACATGTGGGAAAAGCGGACGAGCTGCCGATAGATCCATGTCTTGCACCCCAGCCTCAACATTCGACCCCGTTGACCCAGGCATCGGCTGCATAAAGGAAGACATAACATTTGTGATGCAACGTGTATAGCACAACCAAGTTTCCTAAGTCTATGTTTTCTAAGTCTATATATGTTTTCTAAGTCTCTAAGTTTGTCTATGTTTTCTAAGTCTGTAAGTTGTGTAAGGTTGGCAAGAGACTCACCGGAGAAGAAATCGGAGGACGAGGAGCGAATGACGGATGTGGCGGCAGCTGGTGACCCAGCGCCGCGAACTGAGCGTGAAAGTAGGAGAACATCTCCTGTGTCTGCGCTGCACCTGCGCCTGCACCTGCGCCTGCACCTGCACCTGCACCTGCACTACCTGCTCCTGCACCTGTTGCGCCAAACTCGCCTCGAGGTGCTCCCGTCTGGCCCTCTCTTCCTCAAGCTGGGTATGCAATATTCAATGAAATGTTAAACTATAGTGCAATATTGAATGAAATGGGAAAATTAAACGAACAAGGAATAGAACAGTAATAACCTGGAGGGCCTGTGTAGCAGTGATTGGCGGTTTTCGACATTCTGTGGGCCTGAATTAGATTGGGTCTGGGAGCGGGGAACTGTGTCATCGATCTCTACTTCAATGGAACCATAATTGAACGTCAGTGGTAACATCGAAAGGTACCGTTGCTCAAGTTTAATGAATGGGTGACGCAAGATCCTTCTGGTCAGTTTAGGGTCGCCAGTTATCAGCACATAGTCACAAAGGTACTGGGAGATATGATTTAACAGAAGGAGCACACCCGTCTGTTCGTGTAAGGCTGACTGTATCAGTTGGTTATTGATGAGAAATGCAGAATGGGTCTTCAAAACTACTACGAGGCCTAAAATTTTTGCCTCAACGTAGTTTATCTCATGCTCATTAAATAACACGAGGTGTGGGTAGTGGAAAGACGCCGACATCTCCTGCATAAAATAAGATTGATGTGTCACTAGAATAAAATCTTCATGATTGATGTAACTTGATTATCTTACTCAATTGGATAACTAACTACATATGAAACTAAAATTGCTAAGTAAAATTAGCTAACTAACTAGTACTATCAACATACAAGCATTTGTCAATTACTGGGCAAATTACAAATCCATCATTTTGCAAGCATTTCATAACATACAAAGAATTGAACAAACAAGGCAAGCCTCCACTATCAACATATACATTCATCATTTCCATACATTTTCACATGCAATTTAACCTAAAATTTGCATATAAAGCAATTCAAATTTAATTTGCATACAAAGCAATTCAATTTTGACCACCACAATCTATTCCATTTCATACAATTCAATTTTTCCAAAATGCATACAAAGCAATTCAATTCCATTTCATTCCAAGCAAAATTTGTATATTGGAAAAGGCAGAAAAAAAAAGAGAAAGAAAAGAGAGAAGAAACTCACCTCGGGTGGCTGGCCGTCGGGTCGGGGGAGGTTGGCGTCAGGAGCCCCGAGCTGGACCTGAGCGGGGCCGGAGTTGGGGGTGGCGGAGGAGGTGGAGCCGAGCCGGGCCGGAGTCGGGGGAGGCCGGGGGGAGGCCGCCGGCGTCGGGTGTCTTCCTCGTCGGGGCGGGGGCGGCGAAGCTCGGTGCGGCGGGGGCGCCGGTGTTGTGGAGGAGGCGGGGCCGCCGGTGTCATGGACGAGGGGCGGCGCGACGTGGCCGGGTAGCCGGTGACGGGGAGCGGCGGGGCCGCGGCGGCGACGGGCGGGGGAGGGAGTGCGGTGGGCGCGGCGGGGGAGGGACGGCGGCGGGCGCAGCGGAGGAGGGAGGGAGGCGGGCGAGGCGGGCGCGGCGGAGGGAGGCGGGCGCGGCGGAGGGAGGGCGGCGAGGGAGGACGGCGGGCGCGGCGGGGGAGGGCGGCGGGCGCGGCGCGGGAGGCACAATAATGGAGTGAGAGCGAGTGTGTGGAGGAGGAGGACGCCCGCGCGCAACGGATATATCACCACGTTTCCCGAGTGCCTAGATGCAAGACACTCGGGGAATCTCCTGCCGCCGTCAACACATAACGGCCGCGCTTCGACGCGAGCACGGGCGACACATTTTCCGAGTGTCACGGATAAATACACTCGGGAAAAGTTATTTTCCCCGAGTGTCCTTGTTTCCCCGAGCGTTTTATCCCGACACTCGGTACAAGTGCCTTTCGCCGAGTGCCCGATGAATTACACTCGGGGAAAGTTTAGGCGCTCGGGGAAAAGCTGATTTCTGGTAGTGAACCCAACCCAACCCACACCGGATGAGAAAGCCATGGGCTGGGTTGGAGACCCGCTCAAACCTGCAGAACCCGGACCATGAACAGCCCGAATGCGTCTTGTCTAATTTAGAAAAAAAATGTATTCATGCTTCTTGTCTAAAATCACAGGAACCTTTCCAGAGTTGATGGATGGAAGTAGAACATTTCTACTCCAATAAAGATGCTAAATTGTAACAAGATCAGCAGATGATATGCCAAAATAATACCATGGGTTTCTATTAGGTGTATTAGTTGTCATCGATACAATACATTTTGTACTCCTAAAATCAGAATAGGGTCAAAAGCAGTTATTTTTTTGTCTTTTCATGCAATTATACTTAAACATGGTACTAGCTATACTATGCTAGTAGATATTATCAAATTTGTACTCCATGTGAAAGGAACACTTAATCCATGCAGATCACTAACTACTTCATGCTTGAATTCTATTTCTACTTGTAATAACATATTCATGGTAATTGGATCAGAACAATTATATTCTTAGCGAAGAACTACCAAAAATAGCAACTCCAGTTTGCATCTCCCATCCTTGAATACCGACAGAAAACACATACGCACATAGAAACCACTTACCTGAAAAAAGTACCATGCAACAATCTCCAATGATGTATATTGTCCGCTCTCCTATGAAAGATTCTAAGAGGCTCTAAATCCATTTAAGGTATTTTCTTATGTAATCCTCCATAAGAATGAAGCTGTCATCTAAGTTTGGACTAAATGCTCAAAAGTAGCTGCAACTAGAATAGCATACTGTTTCATGGATTCCGATTAACATGAGGCAAAAATATAGTGTTACTAGCAACCAACAAGATCGCGATGGAACAAAATTACAGGGAACAAAAAAAAAATGCAAACAGTATCTGAACAATCACCTCAAGCATTGTCATCTTCAGATCTCGCAATACCTAATCACCACTACAACATTAACGCACTATAGCGGCGGACTTAAAAAACAAGTAGCGGCGGTTTTCAAAAAGAGCCGCCGCTGTAGTGCTACGCGCGGAACTGTTATGACTTGCCGCCGCTAGAAAAGATTACTAGCGGCGCACCGTAACAAATACCGCCGCTAGAAAGCTTTTTTAGCGGCGGTCTTTAACAGATTCCGCCGCTACAAATGAAGCTGCTTGTAGCGGCGGTTGTTTTCAGCCACCGCCTCTACAAAATGCGTTCTAGCGGCGTATTTCTCCGTATCTACCGCTACTATAGGTTTTGTAGCGGCGGTCTTTTCTCCGGCGCCGCTAGAAAGTGGCCGTTGACGAGGAACAGCGCCGCCTTCGTCGCGGCGTCTCACGCGCGGAACAGGATCGCGTTTGTCGCTTCTCTCACGCGCGGAACAGCGCGCCGCGGTTTTGTCGTTTCTTTCACGAGCGCACAGGAGGGAAGATTCGAGAGCGCGCCGCCCGCTATAAACACGGCGCGGCGCCGCGCCCATCCCCCGCCTATCCACTCGACCACCACCAGCTCGTCGCCCGACGCCCTCCACCCCCGCGCGCTCAGCTCGCCGCGCGAGCTCCATTTGCTCATCGCTCGCCCCGTCACTGCCACCACCGCCCGCACCATGGACGGCTCGAGCGGCTCGAGCTCCCGGCGTGGACAGTGTTGCGTCACCCTTCGCGCCGCTGGCGGGAGCCGCGCTCCGGCGAAGCGGTACCCGTCGTCCACTATTCCGGGCAACCCACCCCGCTCGCGTGAAGAAGGCCGCGCGCGTCAAGAAGAAGGCTCCGACGAGGGGCTACGCATCCGTATCCGAAGATGTCCCTCCGACAAGATCTTCTATCTTTGCCCCATTTGCCCCGGAATGCCGACCGAGTCGATGGGTCAGATGATGATGCATGTGCTGGAGATAAGCAACTTGGAGGATGTGCACGAGGTGGGGAGGAACAGCCACCACATGCTCGCTCGCAGCCATGGTTGGGAGTAGGTGCGCGCGTGCGACGACCGCGCGCAAAATGAAGGAAGAAGCCGCCAACGACCGCGCGGCATTTTGGGAGAGAAAGCGTTATTCTACCGCGCGCTGACCACTACTACTTGTTGAGTTGCATGTTTAGTTTGTGTTTGTGAGAGTTGTTGAGTTTGTCTTTGCGCATTTGTAATTTGCATTGCTTGTTCTAGCTAGTTAGGTAGGTTGGTTAGTTGTCTTTGATAATTAGTTAGTTTGGTTGCATGGTGTATTCGTTTGTTAGTGTATTGAGAAAGTTGGCTTCTTCCTCGTATTTGTAATGTGCAAGTGGCAGTGGATATGAATGAATTTGTCTTAAAATTGAGTTGTCAAGGAAAAAAAATGATGCAATTTCTGGCGACGGCTCATATTACAAACCGCCGCTACAAATATTTTTCTAGCGGCGCTTTTGCATCACCAACCGCCGCTATAAATGAATTAGTAGTGGCTGCTTTTCCTTACGAACCGCCGCTAAAAACATTGGGGGTATAAAAAGATCCTCGGGTCGCTCTCTGTTTCACTCTAAAAGTGGCGGCCCGAATTTTTCGAAAATTTAGCAAAAACGAGGGGGGAGGTTTTCAATTCATTTCTTTTGGATGAGATTGTAGATCAAGGTAAAACCAAGTGGATCCATGTTTTTATGTCGCATTCCGTGGTAAAATCGAGCTCAATTTTGAATTTCAATGTTTGGCGGATTTCATCAAATTCGGCCAAAATTCTAACGATTTGTGGTGTTAGTGTGCCTTGGGATTATACTTTTGGACAACCTTCAACATGTGCTTGCATTACTTTCAATGTTTAATGGCTTCTTAAACATTTCGTGACTTGAACACTTGGATCTAGCAATAGAGACTTTGCATGCTTTATATTTTCTTATTGTGTCATTTGAGTTTGGTTATGTGATGCTAATTTGATATTTGTTATTGATTCTTACTTTTGAATGCAATATTGAAGGTGCAAGATGGAAAGGTCTTGGATGTACAACGTGCCAAGACCGGGAGGACTGTTTCTCCTTCATCTCTCGACGTTCATTGAAGCTGCTAAAGAACATGCTAAGCGCGAAGGCATGGTTGATATATATTGTCCTTGCATTGACTGCAAGAATCAGATACTTTGGACGGATATGTCTGTGATTAGTTCCCACGTGATTAAGAGAGGGTTCATGCCGGGGTACACGACATGGACGAAACATGGTGAAATGGATGAGGCGTCACATGGGGATTACGTTGAAGTGGACGAGTCGATTGAGGTGGATTAGTCACCATGTGGAGGAGTTGAGGTAGCAGCGGAAGATGATACTCATGACAGCGGTAACGATTTTGATGTGGAAGAAATGTTGCGTCATCTCGAACCACAAGTGTTAATGGCTGGGACAGCAAAAGGACTTGATAACTTTGAGACACTAGAGAAGGCGTCGAAGGACCTTCTTTACGAGGAATCTAGGGGATGTGATAAGCAGTATACCGTGTTGCGTGCTGTCCTTGAGCTCATGAAACTAAAGGCAAAGCACGGTTGGTCCGATGGTAGTTTCACAGAGATGTTGCAAGTGTTTGGAGATATGTTGCCGAAGCCTAACTCTCTACCAAGCACGACATACTATGCAAAGAAGCTGATATCCCCGCTATCGTTGGGTGTGCAAAAAATTCACGCTTGTCCGAATCATTGCATTTTGTATCGTAAAGAATACGAAAATGATGTGCGATGTCCAAGGTGCAATCGCAGCCGTTACAAGAGGCATGTCGACTACGATGCTGACAACGATGAGACTGCAATTGGTAGGAAGAAAAATACAAAGAACAAGAAAGGACGAAAGAGGAAGAAGAGTACTACCATCGATGCTGACGATGACAGGAAGATTCCCGCTCTTGTTATGTGGTACCTACTTGTGGTCGATCTTGTGAGGCGTCTCTTTGCAAATCCCAGAGATGCTAAATTGATGACATGGCACACGCGTAAGGGGGATGATAAGATTCGTCATCGTGCTGATGGAAGTTAATGGAAAAACTTCAACAATGCGCATAAAGAGTTCGCCGATGAAGCAAGGAATATAAGGTTCGCATTGAGTACAGACGGAATGAATCCGTTTGGCCAAATGACGAACCCCCATAGTACTTGGCCAGTGCTTATGTCAATCTACAACATCCCTCCCTGGTTGTACCATAAACGCAGGTACATATTGTTGACATGTCTTATATCTGGGCCTGAGCAACCAAGTATCGATATAGATGTATTTTTGGAGCCCTTGATGGAGGACATGCAGAAATTGTGGTTAGAGGGGGTACGTATGTGGGACGAGTATAAGCGAGAATACTTCACCCTGAAAGCCATCATTTTTGTGACAATAAATGATTGTCCAGCACTCAGAACGCTATCAGGACAGGTCAAAGGCAAGGTGGCTTGTGTAGTATGCGTTGACGATACATCCCACGTGTATCTACCATGTTCAAAGAAGCTAGTGTACATGCAACATCGACGATTCTTACCAAGAAACCACCCGTATCGCCGGATGGCTCGACAATTTGATGGTACTGTAGAGAATGATAGACCACCCCGACATTGCACCGGTAGGATTTTGTTTGACATGGTAAAAAACATCAAGGTTGTTTATGGGAAGCGCCACAAAGGGGCCAACAAGTCTGCAACTGAAAAGAATGTTCCATTTAATAAGAAATCGGTATTCTATAGGTTCCTCGATTACTAGGAAGAGTTGGAAGTGCTTCATGCCATCGATTTGATGCACGTTGGGAAGGGTGTCTTTGATAGCACTAGTGGACTATTGACGGACACATCCGGGAAGACAAAGGACGGTCTGAGAGCACGTAGAGATCTTGTCGAGTTGGGAATAAGGCCGGAGCTACACCCTCAAGAAAGGGCAAATGGCAAGTTCTACCACCCCCCGGCAAGCTACACCCTGACGAAGGAGGAGAAAAAAGCGTTCTGCAAGTGCTTACGCGAGATTAAAGTCCCGACCGGTTACTCGCGCAATGTCAAGAATCTTGTTAACATGGAAGAGTTGAAGATAAGTGGATACAACACTCATGATTGTCATACAATGCTTTCGGTGTACCTTGATATCGCGATCCGAGCAATCAAACCAGAGTATGTAAAGTTGGCAATCACGCACCTGTGCTACTTCTTCAATGCAATCAGCAAAAAGGTGATAAGTTTTGACGAGTTGGAAGACCTACGGACCCACATAAAGGAAACAATGTGCATGCTTGAGATGTGCTTCCCTCCATCCTTCTTTGATACGATGGAACACTTCATGATTCATATACCTGACTAGGTATTTGCACTTGGGCCTGTGTACCTGCATCACATGTTTCCTTTCGAGCGGTTCATGTACGTTATGAAGCGATATGTACGGACCCGTTCCCACCCTGAGGGATCGATGATTGAGGGCTACACGACAGAGGAGATCATTGAGTGTCTCTTGGATTACATTAAAGATAAAAGGCCGATTGGACTTCTAGTTCATCGTCATGAGGGAAGGATAGCCGGGAAAGGAATCGCTGGCAGGAAATTATTCCTAGCTCGTGATTACAGAGAGGTGGAAAAAGCACATTATAGCATATTGCAATAACTTGACATCGTGGGGCCGTACTTTGAGCAACACCTGCAGGAGCTTCGCAACAACAATAAGGAATGCCCAGATGCTTGGATAATAAAGGAACACAAGTGTTCCTTCACCACTTGCTTTAGAAATTTGGACCTACCAAGTGGTGATACAGTTGATGAAAAACTGTTGAGAAGGTTGGCTTCTTGCCCCTCAATGTCTGTGGTGACCTTTCAGGCATATGACATCAATGGGTTCACCTTTCACACCAAACAAAAGGACAAAAGGAGCATGTATCAGAACTTTGGGGTTCGAACGGAATCCTATGATGCAGATGGAACGTTGACTTCATACTATGGGTACATTGAGAAAATATGGGAACTAGACTACGGAGAAAATTTACAGCTCCCAATATTTCGGTGCAAATAGGTCAAGCCAGATTGTGTGCAAACAGACGAATATGGGTTACAAATCTTGGATCTCGACAATGTAGGTTACAAAGATGACCCTTGGATACTTGCCCGGTCCGTGGAACAAGTGTGGTATTCACCTGACCCCCGTAATCCAAATAAGTGCATCATTGTTCCTGGGAAATAAAGAATCGTGGGTGTAGACAATGTGGAAGATGGAGATGACTACAATCAGTATGATGAGTGTTGAAGTGTGTTGACGCAAAAATTCACCGTTTGCTGCTGGAGCTGATTTCTTCGTGCACCGCACACACGTGGCCTAGGAGATCTGCTTAACTCCAGTGCAGGACCATGCCCTTGGGGTTCGAGGCGTGCCATTCAGTTTGATCCCGCAACTGACAAGATATGAGGCGACGTCGCATCGGCCGGTTAATAGAAATAGAATGCCGAGCCGATACAACGAAAAATACATGATGATGTCACATCGGCCATAGTTAATAGAAATAAAATGCTGGGCCGATACAACAAAAACATAAGATAAACTACCAGCTAAATACCCTGGCAGAACTGCTAAGCTAATAGACTTAATCAAATCGATACGTTGCTAATTGCTTTTCCCAGGACAAGTCAAACTGAAGAAAAACGTAAAACGGGACCAGGTCAAACCGTAATACACAATCAGCAAACGATAAACTTGATTAATTCTAAGTTGTTTAACAGTGACTCGAATAACCAGATCAAACAGCAATCGGCATCGGCAATCGACTACCAGGCTACAGCTAGCACAAGTCAACTAAACTGTAACAAAGAACTGGACTAGGTCATTAAAAAATTCCAAGTAGTCGATGCAAGATGTCAATCCCTAGATTGATCTGAATTACCGGATAACTAGCAGTTACGCCAACTCGAATCACGGACAAGTCTACATGACGAAATTGGCGCACTTGCCTGACGATATCTAGGTCTTGACCGGAGCCCCGATGGGCGCTGGGCGGTGACGAGGATGCCGTCGAAAACGGTGGCGATGCGCCGAAGTTGTATATTGATCGAGAGATATCTTTACAAGTTGCCGTGACTCTTTCGTATGATGGCCAGGTTCATATAATATTATATGTACTTTATTTCCTACAATTGCATTAATAATACATTTTCGTATGATGTCCTGTTTTTTGGATGACATTTTCGTTTGGGCCATTTGTAGCGGCGGATTTTGGATGATGTCATAATCCGCCGCTTTTATTTCCTATTTACAGCGGCGCACGGCTGACGTCATCTTCATCCGCCGCTTATAATCATCATATAAAACTGTCCGCCCGCTGCTCCTTAAACCCTAAATCCCCGGCGCATCTTCACCACGCCGTCAGGCTGCCGGATTTTCCCGCCGCGCCGCCGCCGCCTCCTCATCGCGGATTCGCGGCCCCCTCCCCGGCGAGCTGGAGCCCGAAGATCCGCCTCGTGGAGAGCCACTTGCTGTGGCCACCCCATCCCTGACCACCTCGACGCCCCCTCGCCACCTCGTCGTCGCGCCCCCCTCCCCGATGAGGTCGCCGCCGTGACCTCGGACACCTCCAAGATTAGTGGCGTCGAGGACCCCTTGTCGACGACCTCGGGCCCCTCCTCCTCGCGGCCCCAACGCCGACGACCTCGACCCCCTCGCCGACGACCTCGGGCCTGTAACACCCTAATTTTCAAATTTTTGAGTAGTTTAAATTTTTGTTAGAATTAATTAGGGTGTTAACATTTTTCTTATGCAAAAGTTATATTTTCTAAATTACATAATTGAATATAAGGTTTAATAGGGTGTTTGTTGCATTCATGCTGTTAGAAATGCATTTAGGATTTTATAAAATCGTGTAGAAGTTCGTTTTATATTGTTTTGTGAAATCAGTAAAAGAAATAGAAAAGGAAAATCTTTTCCAGCCGCCAATGGGCCAAATTCCTCTTCCCCGGCCCATCATTTTTTTTTCTTTTTCCTTTTTCTTTCTTCCCTCGGGCCGGCCTGCTCTTTTCTTTTTCCCCGCGGCCCAGCTCCACTTCCGGCCCAGCTCAGCCCGCCCGGCCTTCTTCCTCCTCACGTCGTGCCCGACGCGGACTCCACCGCCGCCGCCTCCGATTTCCGCGCCGCGCCGGACTCTCCCTCCCCTTTCTTGCTCTCCAAGGCGCCCTGTCCTATAAAACTAAGGCCCGGGTCCCCTTCCACCCTTTTTCCGCAAAGCCGCCGCCTTCCGCGACTCAAACCCTAGCTTGAGCGCCGCCGCCGCCATTGCCGACGACTGGAGCTCGACGCCGCGCCGATTGAAGCCGCCTCAGCCTTCAACGAGTCGCCGAGAAGACGCCCCGAAGCCTGCTCGCTTGATTTCGACGAGTCGTGCTGCTTCTCCGCCTCTGCAGCCGTCTCCCCGACGTCACCGACGAACCGCCGCCACTCCTCGCCATCGAACGCCGCCTCCCCGACCTCCCCGAGCCCGCGCGACCACCGAGGTGGGTTCCACGCCGCCGTCCCGTGCCTGCCGGCCATCCGCGGCGAGGTTTGGAGCACCGGAGCGCTGTCCCGCGCGTGCGCCGGCGATGCGCCGCCGTGCCCCGACGTCGCCGGTGACCCCGGTCCACCGTGGACCCGTGGACCGGCGGTTTCCCCTGGTGCACCGCCCCGTGGACCGAGTCCACGGGAATAAACGATTTAATTTAATTCTTTTAATTTATGACGTCAGCGTTGCGCAATAATTAGTATTTTCAGTAAAAGAATAATTCCTAAAATTCTTTAAAATGTATCTTTTGCACTTAAGCCCTTAACCTTTTATTTAATATTGTTTAGGTCCTGTATTTTTACAAAAAAAACCCCTGTACTTTTCCTAAATTATATTTTAGTCCTAACTTCTTACACTTTAGCCCTAATATTTTCTATAATTACATTTCAGCCCTCAGAACTTTTCTAAAATTACAAGTAGGTCCCTGTACGACCCTGTTTTAGTTCAAATAAACCTTTTAATTTCAAATGCTTATAACTTTTTACTCGTAGCTCCGTTTTAAGCGATTCTTGCGCTCACGTGATCGTAGGCTCGAGCTCTATCTTTTGGTACTGTTTTTGTAGTATGTTAGTACTATTTGGTGTACTGTTTCTTATTTTGTTTGTTTGTGTGCTTCTTTATTGGATGCGATAAATAGGAGACGAGTACGTGAACTTCCAAGACCAAGTGTTTGAGGTCACCACTGAGCAGCAAGAAGAAGGCAAGTGTCCTTGACCATATTGATCCTATGCTTTGAAATGTGTTGTTTGCAAACATGCATGCTTGTTTAATATTGAATCCCATGAGTCTATACCCTTTTCCATATCATTCCTTGTCGCCTTGTTGTAGTGTCTTGGTTTATGGGTTGGTAGCGAATGCTTAGCCATGCTTTTGGGGTCACTCACCTAAGCATAATTAACGATGACTAATGGTTCACTTTAATTAAATAATTTGCTGGTAACTTTTTAGCAACATGGAACTCAGGATGGTGGATCTCCGTGAGCACCAAAAGGGTGGTGGATCTCCGTGAGCATCAACCTTGTTTGCTTCTTGTTTGATACTTGACTAGTGGGTCTCCGTGAACACTAGTGTTGGTAGGTCTCCGTGAATACCAACGCCCGATAGGTCTCCGTGAGTATCGGGGGATTGATGGGTCTCCGTGAGCATCAGTCATTTTGTGAGCTTGTTTTTGATGGTTTCTCCGTGAACAATACTTGTTAATGGATCTTCGTGAGCATTAATCATTTTTGTGATCACTTGTTAATGGTTCTTCGTGAGCATTAAGTTGTGATATTTATGAATACTTGTTCTTAAAACTTAAGACATATCATCTAGTAATATAGGTTGCTTTTGAAAAGTGTTTAAAGAAATAACTTGGCATTTGTGCAATTGAGCCCATGTTTAGCCTTTCTTGTTATAAGCTTTCATGTCATAACTTTTCCCCCACTTGCGGAGTACGACATGTACTCACTCTTGCTATTTCCCCACGATGTTTTGTCATGCTGCTCAGAGGATGGTGGTGATTATTTCTTTGATGGTTATGGCGACTACATCTAGTTTGTGGAGCCCCGGTCGACGTCCCTGTGGAGTTTTGGAGCTTTGAAGTCTTCCGCTAGCGTTTCGAGTCTTCGAGTCGTTTGAGAACTTTGAGTCATTTGCTTAAATAAGGGTGTAATAAACTTTATACACTGTTTCTATTATTCACTTATGTCACTACATGTATGAGACTTGATCCTGGAATACATGTGCGGTTTTAAATAAAAACCGGGTGTGACAGGGCCCCTCCTCCTCGCGGCCCCCACGCCGACGACCTCGAGCCCCCTCGCCGACGACCTCGGGCCCCTCCTCCTCGCGCCCCCTACGCCGACGACCTCGAGCCCCCTCGCCGACGACCTTGGGTTCGCTCCTCCTCACTGACGACCTCGATCCCCCTCGCCGACGACCTCGGGTCCGCTCCTCCTCGCTGACGACCTCGGGTCCCCACGCCGCGCGACGAGGTTGAGCCCCTCCTCCTCGCCGACGAGCTCGCGCGGGCCGCTCCTCATCGCCAACCACCAGGTGCGCCCCTCCTCGTCTGCAATGTTGGGTAAAATTGTGTTTAAGGACCCTGTGTTAGTTGTGTCAATGTCTAAAATGAAAATATTATGATTTAGTTAGCATTGCTAATTTCTTGCAATATGTTGTTTAAGGACCCTGTGTTAGTTAGCATTGCTCATATTATTTAGTTAGCACTAGTTGAACACCAATAAGTTCTTGGCCTGAAATTTAGTTAGTTAGCATTGCTGAGCTCTCCAATAAGAAAACATATGGATTGACTATTACATCCAGCAAACTAGTTCATACTAAACCCTAGTAAACTTCTGTTCAGTTGGCTATTGTGTGTTGTGGTGTAGTGTTCTCAGGCCTCTTACATCCAGCAAACTAGTTCTGAAAAATAAATTCGTGTGAATAGGTCCTATGCTGTTAGTAACATTTTTGTGCTAGAGACCAAAATTTGTGCTAGAGACCAAATTTTGCATGCATCGTGTTAAAGTTATTTTTACAATCAGATGGCTGCCATTTCTTTCGTTGAAACCGGTGTACCCGTGGAAATGGTTGAAGCTATTAGGCCATTCTCAGTGGTGTCTTTCATTTCATATTTTTTAAGTATGACACATCAACTTTTTAGTTGATGAAAGGAGAATGAAAGAGTGCACTGAGAGATGCACTTTCATTTCATAGTTTCATAGACTGAATGAGACATTAAACTGTTGCATAGGTGTACCAATGGGGATTCACTTTTTTTTGCATATGAAAGGAAAAAGAGTCTCAATGCACCTTTCATTCTCCTTTCATTGACTTGGAAAGAGTGCTACCCTTTCATCCTAATGAAAGGCTTCCCTCCTCTTTCATATTAAATACCTTACCATGTCACCTATTTTGCTGATATGTCACCTAATAAATGTCAAATGAAAGGCCCATTGAGACTGGCCTTACAGTACAAACTAGCATAATTAAAATTGGCCGGGAGCAAAAGTTGGCATAATTAAAATTGGTCCAATTCCCGCTGCTAGTGTTGGTCAGTTGTGGCAAAATGGATTAATGAGTATATGGTGTTAATACGGATCTCAGTGGTGAGAAAGACTTTTTTTTTTTTTTGAGATGGAGAAAGTAAAAATCACCAAAAGAAGAGGAAGAACTGCCTTTGTTTGTGAATGATAATGGCGATGGCAAAGGGGCAAGGAGTCAACGAGAAAGGTACATGGGGGCCGGGCTGAGCAGTACCGAATTCTTGGAGAAGCTGAAATAAGGAACAATGGCGTTTCGACCATCGTTTTGAAGTCTAATTGCGGTTTCACCATCGCTTTTCAAATTTTGCGTTTTTACCATCGTTTTCTAGCAACGAACGCTCCGTTAGCCATCAAAACCAACCGGCGTCAGGCAGAGGCGATTTAACGAATTAAAAAAAAAGAAAAACCAGAATGGAAAATCCCCACCGGACTGTTCTACCCCTCACTCGTTCTCTCAGCCCCCGACTCATCCCGACCCGGACTCATCCCACGACCCGTCTCCCTCTTTTGTCTCTCTGGGCGAGCAGGACGCGAGGAACCCTAACCCTAGGGACTCAATCCGGCGGCGGGCTGCGGGCTGCGCGACTGCGGGCGACTGCGGGTTGCGCGAGCGGCGGGGCGCGCGCGATGGATGGCAGCTACGCGCGCGGGCTGGCGGGTGCGTGAGCTGTGCAGGCGGGGCGCGCGCGCGATGGAGGAAGGGAGCTACAGGCTGGCCGCGCGCGCGATGGACTGCTGGTAGGTGGTGTGGTGGTGTGGAGCAGCGGGTTGGGCGCGTGAGCAGGGAGCGGGCTGGCTGGCGCGTGTGCAGGCGGGAGCAGGAAGGGGGCGCGCTGCAGGGGAGATGGAGGAGGCTTCGGCGGCTGCTGTTCCTTTGATTGAGAATAGGTATTGCATCTTGTCTCCTCAGTAAATGTGATTTGAAGAAAGTTGGACTTGGTTTGTTCAAAACTTGAAGAAAGCTATTGGTACTCCTACAGGTACTAACATCTTGCAGCTTCATCTATCTTATTGCAGCATTATGTGTCAATCGGTTCGAACTTACCATTTTCTTCCATTGTGGCTGCAGATTTAGTCATAAGCACAGATGCAGGCAAAGGAATAGAAAAGGCTGTAGAAGTAGTGTATCCAGGAGTGGAACATAGAGAATGCATGAGGCATTTGTGGAAGAACATGAAGAAGAAACACAGCGGACCTTTCTTTGCTCAGCATATGTGGGCAACAGCCAAGAGCTATACAATTGAGAAGTACAACTACCACATTGGGCAGATAGAGGAGAAGAGTGCCGCTGCCATGGCCTATTTGGATGACAATCATCCATATGTGTGGAGTAGGGGAAAGTTCATATCAGATTGCAAGGTTGATTACATCAACAATAACCTCTCTGAGTGTTTCAACAGCTGGGTGTGTAAGGAAAAGGATCAACAGATTGTGGACTTGTTTGATAAGATAAGGCGTATGATCATTGGCAAGTTTGATGTGAGAAGAAAGATTGGGGAGAAGATGCATGGCACAATTATCCCCAATATCATCAACGCTCTCAATGCAAAAAGCAAGGAGATCAAGAACCATGAGGTGTTACCATGTGGAGGTTTGACAACTGAAGTAAGTGTGTCCTTGGTCAGGTATGGAGTCAACTTGGAGGAAAAGACGTGTACATGTAGGGCTTGGCAAGTCACTGGAAAGCCTTGCAGCCATGCTTTAGCCTTCATTGCCACACTTACAAGAGAAGTAAACATGGAGGAGTTTGTCCATGACTACTACTCCGTTGAGAGGTTCAGAAAGGCCTATGCGGGTACTTTCAAGCCTATGACTTCAAAGCATCAGTGGACACCTGTCAATCTAGGTTATAAAATCAAGAAGCCAAAACTGAGAAGGAAACCTGGGAGGCCTAGAGTAGCAAGGATTAAAGCATCTGATGAGGGTGGCACTGGCAAGAGAATGAGATGCACTGAATGTCATTTACCTGACCATACAATTAAGTATTGCCAAGGTGGTCTCATAGCTTCACAAAAGAGGAGGCTCATACAAGATGGACAAGGTTCCAATGAATCAAGTGCTGCACACACAACAAAGTAAACCATTGCTAATTTTGCTAAATTTGTTTCTCATTTCTATCTATTTTGTTTGTTTACTCACACTTTACCTCATTTTCAAGTGCAAGTGGTTCTATGGATGACATTGACTTGGGAGGAGGAAGGACACCTACAACAAGGGGAAGGGGAAGGGGGAGGGGAAGAGGACAGCAAGAAAGAGGAGGAGGACAGCAAGCAAGTGGAAGAGGACGTCGAGGAAGGGGAAGTGGAGGGCGGCTTGGAGCATGGTTTGGTATTGACACTTGAATGTGCTCTTGTTGGACATGTATCGATGCTCTTGTTGGACATGTATGGATTATTTTGTTGGCCATGTATGGGTTATTTAGTTGGACATGTTTTCGTTCTTATGTTGGACATGTATCGGTGGTTGAGACTATGTTATTCATGTCCTTTTGTTGAATATGATTAATGTTGTTTCAAAATCTGTGGAAAAATAGCAAAAATGCTGCTGAAATGCTGCCAAAATTGTATCCAGATTTTTTGAATTTTGAAATTTCGAATTTCTGTCCCGAATTTAAATTGTGATGAAATTTGGATGAAATTCGAATTTCTGTTCAGATATCAAAATTTTGATAAAAATCTGTCCCCATTTCAAAATTTTGATGTATTTTAATGTCTCATGTCGAAATTGTGAGTGATTGACAAAGTAAATGTCAAAACAATGGTAAAAACACAAAGGGGCAATTTGATCTTTGTACAAGCAATTGTCACACCGTCACATCCTTTTAACAGACTTGTGGTAAAAGTGCAATTCAGATTCAAATTTTGATGGTGAAAACGCAAAATCTAAAAAACGATGGTGAAAACGCAATTAGAGTACAAAACGATGGTTGTCTTGCAATTGGCCCCTGAAACAACTTCCGTGCCGGAGCTGGGTACCATATAGCTTCTTACATCTTCAGTCATATAATCTGCGCGAAGTGATGCACCCAGCTCTTTGACCAACGTGGGCCCAACCGTAATAAACTCAGCCTGTTCGTTTGGCTGCTTTGCAGCAGCTACAGTGTTTCAGTTATTTCTTCTGCAGCCGCTACAGTGTTTCTGCAGCCTCTACAATGTTCGTAATTATTTTTCTGCAGCCTGCTGAACAGCCGAATCTTACGTGTAGGACATTTTGCAGTCACCGTGGGCCCGCATATACAAGTATTTGGGCTGTGGTTTCTGCCTCCCGGAGCATTTCTTTCAGGCCGGTACTCTTCGATCGGGAGTGGCTTCCGAGAACAGTTTTTCGCTGTTTATTCCCGAAGATGAGTTTTGGGATGTCGCCGAAGTTGACCTTCGGAAGGTAATCTTCTCGGCGGTGCTCCGTCTCAAGGTAAGCCCCGGCGATGCCTTCCTCTGTTCACGGTGACGATAGAGAGCGTTGCTGCAAATGGAATTGGCAGCAACCTTCGGCATCGACATACGTGTATGCCATTCGCCTGCAGAATCACGGAGGCGCAGGCTCCGTCGTGCTCTTCCAAATAGCTCACTGCATGCATGGTGAGCACAGCAATACATGTCCGAATAACCACATGCGGCCAGATTACGCGCAAGCTATAGTTTATAGCCACTACAAGAAAATGGATTTTTTATGACTGCTCCACAGATTTTATGACAGCCATAATTAATAAGACGGTCACGATAATTATTTTGGTGACATGTAGAGTGAGACAGTCACCAAATCTACCTTTTCGTGATAATTTCTTCTCTACTGTCACCAAATATTCGTAGAAAATAAATTGGATACCTATTTTTGGTGCTGGTTTTAGATCAAGCAATCACAAGAATGTGTAACGTCGTTTTTTTTAGGAATCTGTAACGTCGTTAATTGAGAATACTTTTCGTGACTGTCTTGGGCCGTCACCAAGGGCCACAGGCGGTCCACTGTAAGCCCAATGGACCAACCACTGCGTATTTTATCAGCCAAACGTACAAGAAAAACAAAAGGAAAAATATCACCACTCGTCTTCCTGTTCTGTATTAGGTTAATTGTCAAAATAGCACCCGTAAGCGACCCCAGCTTTAAAACACCTTTAGTAATCAGAGGAACTCCAGAATAGCACTCACGAAGAATGAAATCATCTCCAAAATGCCAAACCACCGGTAAACAACATTTTTTCTTCCCATTTTGCCCCCATCTTCTTTGTAGGGCAGGGGCGTGGGTAGACGCATGGGCGCGGCAGCGGCAGTGCTGATGCGACGGCTACGATGCAGCAGGCGGGCGCGCGCAGCCAGGGTTGGGTGGCGCGGCACCGCGGGCGGGGGCTCAGGTGCGGCGCGCGGGCCGGCAAGCGGTCACGGCAAACGCGCGGCGGGAGCAGGCGCGCAGGCTGGCTGGCGGTTGCGACGGCGGTGGCACAGGCAGGGGCGCAAGCGCGGTCGCGACGGGTGGTGGCGCAGGCAGCCGCGCGTGCGCGGGCGCGACGCGCGGGTGCGTGGGCGTGGCGCAGGCACGTGGGCCGGCAGGCGGTCGCGGTGGCGGCGCAGGCAGCCGCGCAGGGCGGCGAGCAGTCGCCCCGCGCGCGGTGGGCGCGGCGCAGGCACGCGGGCCGCCGGGAAGGGAAGAAGACAGGGCTAAATCGGGAAGAGAAAATACTGCTGATAGTTGTTTTGGCATTTTGGAGTTACCGCATCCTTCATAAGTGCTACTCTCTTTGTCTTAAAATAGTTGTCACCGTACATCATGTTTGACTCGTTATTTTATTAAAAAATTAATTAAATATAAAAATAAATATATCATGATTAAAATATATTCAATGATAAAATAAATTATAAAAAATAAATAAATTTACGAAAAAATTGAATAAGACGAGCAGTAAAAAAAAAACAACTATTTTTTTATAATAGGGGGCGTTTTGGAGCTGGCGTAATAAGATGCTATTTTGGCAATTAACCCTTCTTTATTGAACCTTGACCTCGCCGCCGCTTGTCGCCGGAATCCGCACGCATCCGCCGCTCGGTTCCCTCGCAGTCGCCGGAATCCGATCTCCTCCACCACCTTCCATCCGGATCCCTCGCATCCACTGCTCGATGCTGGAATCCGCTCACATCCACCGCTCACCGCCGGCGACCCTCGCTCGCATCCACCGCCCGCTGCTGCCCGCGAGCTGCGTCCCTTGCTTTATACTGGCTGCCCGTCGCATCCACTGGTCACCGCCGTCGCGAGCCGCTTGCCTTGCTTTGTACTGGCTGCACCTCGCATCTTCTCGTGACCGCTGCTCCACCTCCAGGTGGGACTCATGACTCTCACCGGTGAGCCGCCGGCTGCGATTGCTCGGCCTCGACCACGTCTGCTGCCGTTCGACTTTGCAGGCTTCCTAGGCTCCGTCTGTGATTCGTCGCAGAGCTATTTGTCCTCACCAGGTGTCCAGGTACCTAAATTCCCATCTCCAAAGTCACCAGATCCCCAATCCTCCCGTATGTAGCAAATTAGTCTGTCGTTTTGTTGTGATGACGCCTATTTAGTGACTTGATGAGTATTTGCCCGTGCATTGCCCTAGTCCAACCTTGCTAGATATGGTATGCATATGTTTAATTACTGAGTAAAACCAGTTATTTGATTTTCACATGAACACCAATCGGAGGGTACCTGAAGTTTCTGAGAAAGAGAACAAAGATTAAGGTGAACCAGGTTTTACATATCTTTTGTGCTTCTCTAATAAGCAAAGCTACCAGGTTTCCACACTAGATAGTAGTACTTGTAATTGCTTTCTAGGAATTACGAAGTTTGTTACAGTTTCACTTGGGTGCACACGCTTTAGTTAGCTAGGTTAATTTGTTGTTCCTCGTTCTGTTTCTAGGTTTGTCAGGAGCAGCAGCCAGCTTATCATATTTTTATTGGTTTGTTCTAAACTTTATTCTTCCCTTGCAGGGAAAATGATGTGAATTCTGGTTGATGAGATCCAGTCTGGTGTTATTTCTAGGCAAGGTATTATCTCTTGAGATAAATGGCTTAAGATACATAACTGTCTCTTGAGATAAAGATGAATTAATTTTTACACTGGGGGGAACTATTCGAAGGTGATGGTATAGTTGTTGTAATACTTGAGCATCTGCATTACTTATTTTCTGTGATGTGTGGAGATCTCTGGACCGCACACATATTGTCCTGATGATTTTGGGCAAGGGGACGTAATGGATGCTTGTCAACCTGGTGATTTTTCTGTTAGTTGTAGTATTTCAAGGCAACAAGATTAGTTGAGTGTAAATCATTCTATCCTCTTTAGTTCCATTTGCGAGTCTTTTGATCTATTACAGATTTTTTGTTGATGATACGTCAACTGATTCTATTTCTAACAAGGTGATTTTCATTCCTGCTTAGTGCATATTTGAAGTTGCAAAATTTTCTTTCAGTAATCTAGATTATTTCCTAATGTGCAGAGAACTATTGACCCAAGCTAAGGTTACATGATTCAAACAGTTCGAAGTAGGAAGCTGTGGAAACTAAGTGATGTTTTCATGCATGTTATCCAGGTGAGTGCAAACTAAGTGACGTTTTCTGTTGTGGGGTTTCAACTTTTCATAATATATGCTTAAACTATGGTGTGTTGTCCCTTCGTGGAAAACCAAGCCATCTGTACACGCTTCATATTGATTCATACATGGTGATTTTCATTCCTGCAGCTAGTGTGTGAAAAGTTTATATTGACATACCACAAAGGATTCTTCATAGGAATCACGACGTACGGTACAGTCTATGTTTCCTACTCGGTGCATATTTGAAGTTTCAATAATTTCTTTTAGTAATCCAGATTCTTTCATAATATACAAAGAACTTCTGAGTCACAGATAGATTATTCAAACAGTTCCAAGCTGGTGGGTGTGCAAGCTGAGTGATGTTTCCATGCATGTATATCAGGTGAGTGAGCTTTTGCTACCAGGTGTCAGATTTGAGTAATGTATGCTTGAACTATGATGTGTTGTCCCTTCTTGACATGTCTGGAAATTGTTGTTACTAAGTATTAGAATTTGAAGACTCGTACATCATAAAGTGGAAAAACAGTAATCTCCCCTCCCCTTTTGGGAAAACCAGCCCATTAGTACACACTTCATGTTCATATTAAAAGAATAGCATCAATGTGAATGAGATTGATCCATTATCAATTCCTTTTCTTTCTTTTACTAGTACAATGCCCGTGCGTTGCAACGGACTTTTTTTTTACAATGTACATGATCATTAATTATTAATACATCTATATAAATGACAACATTTTGATAAGTGAACAGAAATTACACATAAATCTTTGCTAAGCTATAACCGATCCTACTAAATCATGAATCTATGTAACAATGGAGCGTAGATATATGTTTGTGTGTGCTTCGAATTAGATAATTGGTTCTTTGCATGCATAGAATTAACTCAATAATTTAGTGCACATAAATATATTATTTTGCCTTATCATTTTTTCATAAATTTTGCACATAAATATATTATTCAACAGGATAGATTGGAGTTGCAACAAATAGAAAGCTTTGAATGTACCCATGTGGATTGCAGATCATTACTTCCTATTAAGTTTTTATCGATTTGATATGAATCAATACTCTATTAGCCTCATAGTTAGCTCAATGTGCTGGAAGACGGTAGGCCCACTGCCATACCCAAGTCATCATCCGTTTTCTTCCCAAAAGCAGTTACAGAACGCACTCGCCGCCGCGACGCCGGATCTCACCGCTGGCCACCAAAATTCGCACTCGCCGCGACGCCGGATCTCACCGCTGGCCACCAAAATTCCAAATCCCATGCAGCTGCCGCAAGATCAGGCAAGCGATAGCGGTACAGGACACCTTCGTAGCCTGAGCGTCCGCCCGCGTACGCGGCCTAATCGAGCCTGAATAAGCTCTGGTCGGCCTTTGCATCCTCGTCACAGGCGGCTACCCGGCGCAAAATCCGGAGCCGCTTGTCCCGACCGACAGCCCAGCATCTAGATCTAACGCCATTTGTCTGGGCCGGCAGCTGCGACGCGCTCTCACCATCTCGGTTCTGGCTGCTACTCGCCGGAGGGATCCGCACGCATGGTGGTGAGGCTCATCAAGCAGGTCGTCTGCCGGATATTGACAAGATGGGGCCAGCGCAGCCTTGGCGGGATTCGGCGTCGACGGCGGCTCCTATCTGCTTCGGGCTCAATGGACGAGGGGAAAAAGGAGAGCTCCGAAAATGAACGCGAGTGCGGAGGCAGGATGAGGGAAGCAGGAGGAAGTGCGCGACTTGGGCCCACATGTCGGCGCGCTGGAGCCTGGAGGTGGAACGACGACGGACCGGACACCACCAACTGCTGTTTTTACATGTAGTAAGATGCTTTCGGCTTTGTTTCATACTAAACTGTCAACTTAATGCGTGTCTTCTGTTTCTTGTAGATTCATATTTTCAGCTACCTGGTACGAGCTGTGTAGCAAAATAATTTCCAGCTCCTACCAGAATTCTAGAGTTAAACTATGTTCCAGACTACAGTTTGTGAGGAGTATCAGCTTGTAATTGTTTCTTGTTGTATTTCACAGACCAAAGGAAGAACTTTGTATGGTTGCTTAAGTATATGATTCAATGAACTGTTTTGTAACCTTAAAATATCCAGGAATTTTAATTATGTATACTATTTGTTGTTGCATGAAATGGATCATGGTTTGTATGTTGCTTGTGTTAAATGAACCATTGTTTTAACCTATTAAACTGGTGTACGATTATATAATGGCATGGTAGGGCAGGTGCATAGCACATTTGGTGACTACTTTATAGGGATACTAGAAGCTGTGGCGCGCCCTTCCATCCTCTCTTTTATGCCTTCTTATTTGTTAGTCGGTGTGTGCCCTTCCATCTTGTTTGTTGCGAGACTTGATCGTTTAACGGCACAACGTGGCACACAAATTGCTTATATTTTATTCGTTTTTAAAAAATAAGTTGCACCGGTAAACTCAGTACGAATATGAAAGTTACAGTCTTACAGATAATGTGCGGGGAAGAAGCACCAGTTCAATGAATAACTTCATACTGCTGTAAGATTTCTTAAGAAAACAAAACATTTTTGCTAGGAAAGAAATCATCTAGTAGCAATCTAGGTATCCTTTTTTTGTGAAGCGAGTACAACACAGATTCATTGAAGTCTCGCAAGTAGAAAAATAATACCTTTTCAAATAAATAAATTAATCAAGATACAACTCCAAACTATAGATGCTTGATACATAAGTAACACTGATGTAGCCGAGCAAATAACGATCCACAATTAGATGGTACTATTTCCTTGTTTGTTCTTTTAAATGATAGCCTGACCTTGGTCGCATTTTATATCAAGAAACTCCCCACCAAACTATGCATCTAGTACACAAAAAGACATTGCACAAAGCTTTTTAGATCAAGAAACCTTTTATGTGCATTTAATTGAGACAATGGAGGATAGACTCTGCTCAAGACATGGGAGCCTGCATAGTCCGAACAATATTCTTTAACCACTGGCCACCACTCGTCCAAACAATATTCTTTAACCGATGTAGTAGGCAGTACATAACTCCCTTGAAATCTGATTCAAAGGGTGCAACAATCTACTGGCCAAGGTCTTTCCACCAAAAAAATGCCAAGGAACTTCAGGTTGGTGGAGATACCAGTCAAGGTAAGTGGTGTCACCAACACAGAACAATCAAAGTCAAGGGAAATACATTACTGCTGTCATTGGTCCTTTTGTGTCTGACTATTCTAGTCAAATTTTTTCCTGAACTTTGAATCTCTTTCCTGCAAAGAGAGAGAGAGAGAGAGAGATATGATTCTCTCAAAATGTTTGGCTTTCCAATGGAACATATATTTTTCAAGATATTTTGTGAACTGAACTAATCATAAATAAATCATTATTTAGGTTGGGTGAGAAATGGCAAGCAATATATTAGTTGCCTGTTTAAGCAACCAGAAGTTATCCAGTGAAGGGATGCATACAGGTTGTAGTTATTGATGCTTTTTTGTTAGTGATTTTGGAAAGATAAATATATTGCAAATTAATTAGCATATGTAAGAAGTCATAGTATAAGCCATGCTCACATGATGATAACAATGGGGAAAATGCAAATAACCAGCACAAATGTGATCAGCGGCGAATTTTCATTCCTTCGGTAACCTTGATGAACCCCGTAATAAAATATCATTGACAAATAAATCATAGTACCTGACACTAACTTTACTCAAATCAAAGGAAAAGATTAGTTGGACGTACAGCAATACCCAGGACACCACCAATACAGTCACCATCTGATGCAACCTGTGAGACATAACATAGATAAATAATATCAAAACTGAAATGAAAAGATTACTTCGATGTGCATCTATACCCAGGACACCAGTAGTCACCATATGACACAACGTGTGAGACATAAATAGATAAATAATATAAAAGAAAATAGAAGGTTTGTAAAACCTCCAAGTGAAGTATAAAGATTATAAAGGATGCCAAGAGAAATAGAGAAGCTAAAATTGCATGTTGGAATAGTCAGTTACCTCTACTACATATGTGGAGTAATAGAATTAAAAAGTTCACCAGAGCAGCAGCTAATCAGATTAAGTAAAGGCATTAGCAGCATTTTTGTTATGCAATACAATCCCTCATGAACCTATGGATTTTTCAAAAATTAAAGAAATACAAGTGAACACACCATGATCATTCAGCAAGGTAGTGTTAGCAGCCTGCTTAAGGGGTCGTCAACCAACCTATACTCTTCATCATTCTCAAGTTGTGATCACACTGCAATGAGAATATATTTCCATCAATCTAGTACACTGATCAAAACACAAAACATGTGCAGGGTCATGAATATAGCCAAACAAGTGAAAATCAATAGAATAGAAGTAATGGAACAAATTTCAACTTTGGACACTCCTGATCAACTACAGACTAAAAATTACACCTTTTTCAGCTGTGATGTGAAGAATATCGCAGAGCAAACAATGCAAATACCTAAGAAAATGTTCATTTCATATGCAGTTTTCAACACTCAAAACTCAACGCACGCTCCACATCATGCTAGATTGTACAGACCTCACAAGCCAAAATAACATTTGAAAACAAATTTCAATGTGTAACATGGATAGTAAAAAGTTGTGGCTGTACATTAGTTTTCCTTTTTCTTCAATCCAAATATAAGAAAACAACTAATCCTATGAAAGTTGATCACTTAAAAAGTTGAGAACATTTTTTTTTCCCCTGCAGTGTAAAGACTTGTCATTGTAAAATTCAGATGGACACTTAAGTCCAGCCAGAACATATGAAATCAAAAAATTCAAGCCAGCCAGGCACCGACTGCAACTAACTATCAACCTTGAGCCCCTAATATGAAAATCGATAAATATGAGCTCTAGAATAGTAATAGCAAGTATTGAAGATGTACCAGGAGATGACATACAACATTCAGAGTTTATAGCTCGGTTGATTGCAAGCCACAATTGGTCACCACATCCCATCCCATCCTCTTCTGCATCTTCATCTATATCCTCTTATTACTGCTTCTGGTAGATGATTGCCATGCTTGATTACAGTAGTTGTCTGGCAGAGGTCAGTCCAAGCAATGTTGGCATTCACCAATGCCATTCCAGAGCCGTGCACCCTGCATTCCACTGCTTGGCCCCGACCGCCCCAAGTGCAACATTCGCAATTTGAACATGTACTGAGAAACTACAAATGGGTGCAAGAATCCAGAGTTTAGACACAACCACAGTATTTATTAGGTTAAAAAAAAGGGGGACTTGTTTTTATTGCTAGAATCATCACATTGTAGAATTGCTGCTAGCCTTTCTTGCTAAATATTCAGAAGTGGAAACTGGAGTGCAGGTTAACTGTGCGTAGCTCACAAGATCAGTTCGTAAATTCCAATGACCAATCTATCTATCATTTTACCTTCAGAGAAAAAACATTTATACTTGGAAGTAGCTAAGAATACTTCATTCTAATTTCTTCAGTAGCTTATTTCAGTTGGCCATCATGAAGACCTGTAAGCTGGAACAAAATGTAAAACAGGTGACTCAAAGTAGATTTCTAACCTTGCAAGAAGGGCATCAGAGCCTCACCACCTCCAGGCCCCCAACTCTTCCTACAATCAGAGACTACTGAAACCTTCTACAATGGGGAAAATGGCACTAATAACATGATCCAGTGAATCAAAGCAGCAGCAAAGTTAGACAACAGATTTTCAGAATGCAACTACTTGACTCAATTTCCAATTTTTGGCCTGCCACCGCATGACTCAAGTTCCTGGAATGCAACTACTTGATCCAGTTTTCATTTTTTTTTCCCTTTTTGGCCTATCAGTGGCATGGCACATGTAGTACTGTCGTAGTCAATGCAATTAGGAAGATGATACACAACCCTTCATATTTTAATTTGAAGAGGCACTTGATAGTTCCTACAAAAGGTTGTTTCAGTATAGAAGTTAAATACCTGAGCCTTCTCCCAAGTCACGGCAGATCATGCTAACTGCAAGAAATCAGTCTCCCAATATCCACTTTCCTGCAGGTCGCGATGGTTCCCAGAACCAGCCAATCAATCCTTCGTGCTCTCTCCTCAAATTAAAAAGAGGAAATCATCTGCCTAGCTACCAACCTTCAGGAAATCAGAATACAAATAGACAAATTTTGGAAGAAATAGGAATCGAGTAGGGAAGGATGAGTTCACCTGATGCTGACGAGATCCGGCAGCGCAGCTGCTCGCCGGACCGGCCGCCGTGCCCCCAAGCCGCACCCCATTCTGGCTTGCATCGCTCCCGCACTGGTCGCACACGAAGAAGCTCGCCCAGACCCTGCCCATGGCCAACGCCACCGCCGGTGCGCATTGAGGGCGAGGCGTCGGCGGCTGCACCCGGGGCGAGGCGAAGAGGCCGCCGAACGCCAGTGGTGCGACCACGCCCACCCCAAGACGCGATGCTCCTGCTGCTCGACGATGAAGTCGCCCTGGCCGTGGGACGCCGAGCTCGCGCCGCCGTCGACACCGGGGTCACGCGCGCTTCCTCTTGGTGCCCAGCACGGGGAGCGCGGCGCCGCTGGCGTTTGACCCGGCCTGAAGCCGGCCGCTCTGCCCCATTGCCCCTCCAGCCACGCGCGATACGGGGCCCCACGCGCCCGCGCACCGGTGGCCCCGGTCGCCGCTGCCGGCTGCCGCCACCTCGCCCGCCTCGCATGGCCACGCCGCCCGCAGCGCCCGCAGCGCGGTCTTCCCTACCCTGCGCGCTGGCCCGCGGTGCCGTGCCAGCCTGCCGCACGCCGGCCCGCCGTGCCTCGCCCACCTGCCGGGCTCCAGCCTGCTCACCGCGCCAGCTTGCAGTGCCTTCTGCTCCGCGCGCCTCGCCCCCAACTCGCAGGACGCCGCTCGGGGAGAGGGAGGCGGCGCGGGCGCGGGGAGAGGGAGTGGGTGCGGCGGCGTGGGGAGAGGCGGCGTACGGAGAGAGGACTGAGGTTAGGAGGGAGAGGATACTACCGCCAATGGCAAGGCAAATGGGAGTAGGAGTAGACATCGGGGAATCTGCCATGAGCGCCCGTCCATCCAGTACAAAACAACCGAGTGCCTGTCAAGCAGCACAAAACAACTGACCCAATCAAGCCCATCCCTCGCACAGGGGTTTTTGTGCAAAAATGCCAGCGGGCGGTTTTCTGCAAATATGTCAAGAATTCGGAATTTTGCCTTCTTCGTATTGAAATATTTTTGACGACGAGGGGTTTTATGTAATAATAATGAACGCGTTTACTGTTCTTCAAGGGTGTCTATGGACTGTGGGTTGTTTTACTCTAAATCAAAGAATCTTTTTGCAAAAAAGAACTGAACGCGTGTGTAACATGCAACGGCCCGATTAGTACGACACAACGGTGAAGATTTTTTTTACGACGCTGTGCGCCCGAGAGGGCACCCTTTTCTGCACGTTTGATCTGTATATAGATTTGGTGACTGCTCTTCTGTCTCCAATGAGTTCACTCTTAAGGGTTGTAAAATACTTTTCGTGACGGTCAGAAGTCACGAAAACCATCAGAACCAGCAGTCACCGAAAGCATAAACGGCAAGGGTGCTTGTAGAGCACTTGCATGCGTGCTAATTTCTGGATGCTCGTAAGTTAAACGGTAAACAACCTATGTCATACTGGGTGTGTTCGTTGCACCTGTTTAGACCCCTCTAAAATTTAGCTCTAAAAAGAATTTTATTATTTAGGAGTATTAAATAAAGTCTAATGACAAAACCTTTTTACAGATAGGTACATCTTTACGAGACGAATCTAATGAGCCTAATTAATCTATGTTTTGCTACAGTGTTGCTACAGTAAATATCGTCTAATCACGGCTTAACTACCCTCGTTAAATTCGTCTCGCGATTTAGAGGGGGGTTCTGCAGTTAGTTTTGTAATTAAACTTTATTTAAGACAAGATTCTTTTTGTTTAAACTTCTCTAAATTTTAGACTCTAAAACGCCGAACACGCCTGCTATCTTGCGAAAATTATTGCCACGTGACAGAGGAATGTGGCATTGCATACGAGGTGCAAAAATTTCATAAACAGCAATAACAAGTTGCATAGGCTAGCCAGGCTTCGGCAATTATTAAATATAAATCAACGCGCCAAAGCATTTCAGTAGCAAAGCAATAGCGGCGTGGTAGCTCCAGCATGCTAAAGTCATGGCAGAAAACAGGCCTGCAAACCAATCATGCCACACCGCCTGCCACCCAAACCACCCACGAACTCCTCTCCTCTCTAGAGCTCTCCTTCAATCGGGCCAGATCTGGCCCCTCCCCGGAGCAGCCTCCCCAGTTGCTCCGGCTTGCCGCCGGTGTGGATCTGGGTGAGGGTCCCTCCCTTGTACAGGTGTAGGTACTAGTTTTTCTCCTTTCTTTAGGAATAATCGGAGCTTCTCTTCTGGTTGCTGCTCTTCATCGTAGGCTTTGCTTTGCGATTTATCCAGCCACCAGTTTGAGCTTTTTGTTTCCTCGTGGGTGTTGCCGTGATGGCTTTTGTCCCCGTTGGTCTCCTCCCCGGCGGGTGTATTCTCCCCCTTCTGCTTTTTCTCCATTGCTCTCTCGCAGGTGCCATGGAGCTTTTGCCGTGGTCTTTCAACAGCAGAATCCATCAACACACGCTGCCCTTCCCTGATTTGGGTCGATCGCACTTTCCTGATCCCCGATTTTGTCAGGGATTGGGTCAATCGGTTCGGCCCGGTGATGCCTATTCCAGATCTACGGTCGACCTATCTTCTACCTCCACTATGGGTGCAGGCCTTGAGGCGACTTCCGGGTGGACCGCCGGCTTGTCAATCAACCTGCATCAAGTGGCTCTACGGCTTCGTGCCGTGCTCACCGGCTGGTCTCGTCTTTGGACGGAGGCGTTGTCGTTGGAAGCTCTGTTGTTGACGCTATTGGCATCCCTAGTCTCCAGGTTTGGGAAGAAGCTACGGCGGCTCTGGCTTCGTTCTCGCCGGCGTTAGTTCATTCCCAAGAGGACTTAGATGTAATTTCTATTTTCTTTTATGTCCTCTCCAGCTTAGGCAAGGACCTGTGTATAATATGTATTTTCTTTTAAGGGTCCTTTTGTAAACAAGCTGATGTACCTGCTTGAGTAATTGAGAAGCTTCTAGCCCCTTGTGGGCGTAGTGCCTTAAAAAAAAAAGTCATAGCAGAAACAGTACGGCGGTCGCTCGATTCCTGTCGACAGCGAGTATTTTTTGCGGAAGTTAAAGGCTCCGGTTGGTTGGATTTCACCTGCGGTGGGCTTCGGCCCACGAGTTTCTCTGGAGTCGAGGGAGTCCGGGACTTTCTTCCGGGACGTCGGCCGACATGGATGTCGACGTGGGCTTCCGTGACGAACGCAAGGCCCAGGCCTGCGAACCTTCAGGTCTTCCGGACTGTCCCCAGGGTCGGGGGGCGACCTTCGGGGCTGACGTCCGGGACTCCTCCCAGGCCTTCTCCGTGCGGTTTCGGCCTGCTAACCTTCGGGCCGGGGAAGACCTTTGGGACTCCTCCGTGCGGTTTCGGCTTGGGAACCTTCGGGCCGGGGGTGACCTTGGGGCTTCGGGACTCCTCTTGGGCCGACATTGGCTTGAAATGCTCCGAAGGTGGCCTCCAGGTGATCTGCCAAGATGGACACCTCCGAAGGTGGCTTTTTTTTTTTTCCAATTTCCACTCACTTCCCACTCTCAATCCTACGAGCTTTTTGTACCGCTCCCCACGGTCGGAGAGAAGCCCACAATAGTAAAAAAGAGACGCCAACTGTTATGGTTACAAGCCCACAATAGTAGAAGGAGGTCTTCTAAAAATCTACCACAAGTGAGGGACCTCTGGAAAAAATTAAGAGATAGATAGACAAGTAAAATGAAAGAGAGTGAGAGTGAGTGTAATCAGCCAGCCTGCCTTATGATCTTTGGGTCCTCATATTTATAGGAGGGAGAGAAGAGGGAGATCCCTCTTCTACCTTTAATAAGATATAAATATTACATAATTGCTTTTGGGCTTACAATTTAGCTTAAAGTGTACATAGGCTGAATCTAAAGTTGTTGAGCTCATGAAGGGAGAAGGATGTATACAGTATGCCTTTCCCAACATTAGGTTAGACTGATTGTGATTTACATGCGCGCGGGGCAACAATATATGATGGCACTACTACAAAATAGGCTTTTGGTGACCCAGGCCATTTTACAGTAGTGGCGGACGCAGCTCCCTACGTCACTACTATAAACCGGAGAGCTTATAAGTGACGGACAGGCTGACATCATCGCTGCTACAAAACCCAGAGAGGATATGAGTGGCGGAAAAAGTGACATCAACTCCCTCCGCGACTGAAAACTGTGCAACAGAGGCGATCAAGCTGATGTTGGGCTCGTTCGCCACTAAAACACAGGGGCCAGTTTAGACCCGTTTCAGTCCGATCAGGAATCGATAAACAATATTTAGGGGGTGTTCGTTTCATGAGGGTCTAAAATTTAGAGGGGTCTAAAAAAAGAATCTTATCATTTAAGAGTATTAAATAAAGTTTAATTACAAAACTAACTGCAGAACCCCTGGTCTAATTCGCGAGACGAATCTAATGAGGGTAAGCAATCCGTGGTTAGACGATGGGTACTGTAGCATTACTGTAGCAAAACATAGCTTACTTAGGCTCGTTAGATTCGTCTCGTAAAGATGTACTTATCTGTAAAAAGGTTTTGTCATTAAATTTTATTTAGTACTAGATTCTCTTTATTTAGAGGCCTCTAAAATTTAGCGCTAAAAGAAACGGACAGGGCCTTGATTCCCACTCCTCGCGCCCATCAGCTCCGTTGCCGCCCGCCGCACCCTCCCTACCCCCCGCCCGCAACCACCTCCGGCGGCCGGCGGCGCCTCGCCGCCTCGCCGTAGCCGGGAAGAGATGGGGAAGAGATGGGGAACGAACCCTAGCCGCCACCCGTAGAGACGGCGCCCTCGCCGCCTGCCCCGGATCCACAGCCAATATAATCCGATCCTTAATCCCATCTAGTCCACTTAACCTTGTCGTGAAGAGATCGGGATCGAGATGCTGCCCACCACCCGGTTTGTTCCGCACGATGAAGACGGAAGCGCGACGGCGTGGACGGGAGAGAAGAAGCGCAAGACCATTCGGTCATCTTCTGAAGTGATGGACATCCAACTCCAGGAGATGCAGGGTGGCATGCCGGGAGTCGAAGACGATCTTCAGGAGGACACCGGATCCGTTTTCTCGGCACGAGACCAAATCAGTACCGAGGAGGTAAATAGCTTGTGGAAGAAGCTCCAATCGCGCGAAAAACATTCGTTCCAGAAAATGAGCGATGAAGAGGGCTGTAAAATTAATGAGCGCATCGATAAGCTACGCTTGATGGAGTATCGCAGCAAGGTAATATGGCTTCCTGTCTCCATCGACCGCCATTGTCTATCTTTTGCAGAATTCCATTTACTATTGATCCCACCCTCGTTTTCCTACAGATTTCGAATCTGGGTGGTGAGGATACAGCACCTGGAGAGGTTGATTTAGATTGGGTGGACCGTCGTGTCCCATCTCAAACCTTCGATTGGACCATCTTCAGAGGGCACCTTGCAGACTTTGACTTGGATATCTACCAGCGCATAGTTCCTAAAAGAGAGGTTTGTTCCTCTACCCTTGTTTACCATTTTATTATGTCAATGCATCCATCCAAAATCGTTGTTGCAACTGCATAACTGCATCTAGAGTTTTATTTATGCTCGACCGTTCGTCACTCACAATAGTTTCCATGCTCACACGTTGGCTGGCCGTTCTTGTGGTGCCTGCTCCTAACTAGGAAGTTATTTTAGCTTTCCTTTCTGTAAGTAGGGGGGGCGGATAAAATGTGTAGCTGAAAGAAATGCAAACCATTTAGCAAAGGAAAAAGTCTACTTAACCCCCTCACCTACGAGAGGTGGAACACATCACCCCCTGAACTATGAAACTGGCTTTTTTACCCCCTGAACTTTCCAAAACCGGGCAAATCACCCCCTGAAGCGGTTTTGGACGGCGGTTTGCTACAGTAACGACGGTTTTGTCTTCTTATTTCGGCTGAAACTTTGAAAAATCATAGTAAATCACAAAAAAATCATAAAATATGAAATCCAATTTTTTTGGACTCCACATGAGTATATCTACACAGTAAATATATAATATAATATGCTTTAGAACATTTTTTTACAGCTATGAATTAATTATATAAAAGCATAGATCTAAAGCTACAGCAAAAAAAATGTTCTAAAGTATACCATATTATATGTTCACTCTGTAGATCTATTCATGTGGAGTCCAACAAAATTGGATTTTCTATTTTCTGAATCTTCTGTGATTTATTATGATTTTTCATAGATTCAGCCAAAATAAAAAAATAGGCAAAACAGCTGTTACTGTAGCAAACAGCCGTCCAAAACCGCTTCAGGGGGTGATTTGCCCGGTTTTGGAAAGTTCAGGGGGTAAAAAAACCAATTTTATAGTTCGGGGGATGATGTGTTCCACCTCTCGTAGGTGAGGGGGTTAAGTAAACTTTTTCCTTTAGCAAAAGCTCTAAGTGTACTTTTGTGGGATGCCTCTGGCACCGCATCTGCCGTGAACAGTTTGTCTTTTTACCACGTTCTCCTAAGCGCCACACAGGTGGAGTCCGTAACCCTGTGTTTAGCCTGTCTAGACAGATTAAACGGTTAGGTTACTGTAGCACATACCAGTAGGTTGACATGTATGAAAGAGTGAACGGCATACACCCTTCGTAATCTGATTTTTTTTTCACTTCTGACTTGGTATGAAATATGAACCTACAAAAGAAAAGGCCAACTATTAGACAAAGCCATAGGTATTTGTAAGTTTTAATAACTAGTAACAGGAATCAAAGTACCAAACTTCTCAACTTCAGTGCCTTCATGAACACAATTACATAGAAATTGTTATGGGCATGGGCCAGCACTTAGGCCCAGCCGCAAAGCCCATTAGTGGCGGCTAGGGTTTGGGCAGCCGCCGCCGCTAGGATTGCTTAGAGGTTAAGTAATAAGTTGCTTGAGAGTCAAGTTAGGTTGCTTGGGAGTCAAGTTAGCCCTCTCTATATAATGAGAGGATTGTATTCAGATTCAATTAAGAAAGGAATAGTAAGGGTTTAACCCTACAGCTCTCTCTCTCTCTCTCTCTCTCTCAAGCCGCCGCCGCCTCTCTCCCTCTCTCTTGCGCCTGCGCCTCCCTCTCCTTCAACCCTGGCCGCACCCCTCCTCCTCCATGGCTGCAATGGGGCAGCTGTCTTTTGATCATAACAACTTGGTATCCAGAGCCAAGGTTGCGATCGCTCCACCACCACCAAAATTTTTTTTCTACGCATCAGCACCGACTCTGGATCTAGACACCGCTTCGCAAAGTGAGTTGATTGCAGATGCAATCAAGTGGATGGAGGATTCCATGCGGGACATCAAAGAAAAATTCAACCCAGATTTTTTGCTCTCAGTCCCTCCAATGGTTCTTCCATCGCTGCCACCTTCAATGGAGGAATCGACACGCGACGCGGAGGAGGATTTCTTCTCGTCTTCAATGGATGAGGAAACGACACAGCTACGACCCGATCGCCGTCCCGCCATCAACCTCGCCTCCAACAACCACCGCAGAGGTACTGCACTTGCGAACGTCATTCCGTCATCGTCGACCGATATTCTTGCATCGACGGGCAACTATACAACCCTGGAGGCTCATTCGGCGCTGCACATCCTCCCGGATGACGACTCGACCACTACCACTACACCGGCCATCATCGTCACCTCCACAAACAGCGGAGCTGCTACTGTTCACGTGATGAACAGTATCCGCAATACTGTTCACGCGACCGATCGCGTCATTGCGCATGATCTGGGCGCCATGGAGAAGACCACCTTGGTCGTCTCCACCTGCATGGATGCCCCGATCGCCCTGAAACTCGCCCCGGCCTTCTTCGGCGACATGGAGATTGCAATAGAGGAGCCACATACCGCCGCGGATCCCAGAATCATAGTAGATCTATCTACTAAGGAGACAACTGCTAATCAGGTTTGCAATGTTTCTAAGAGATTAGATGGTT
This sequence comes from Eragrostis curvula, assembly GCA_007726485.1. NCBI lineage: Eukaryota > Viridiplantae > Streptophyta > Magnoliopsida > Poales > Poaceae > Eragrostis > Eragrostis curvula. The sequence continues at coordinate 5,522,861 of RWGY01000051.1, read as the reverse complement.
TTGCTCCTTTCTCACTTATTGCCTTTGGATCAACAAATTGGATCTCGCAAGATTTTTTTCGTTGCATCTTCTGATTCTCGGAATTCTTGTGGATCACAACCTGATGAATCTATTTTGCAACTTGGAGAAAAATTGTTTGGATTTCACGCTATGGATTTGGGATTTTTCCGCAACGCAATTTTTGCAGCAGGAAGTCCCATAAAGATTTCAGCTGCAGAAAGTGCAGCTACTATGCAAATTTATCCGAGATTTGTTGTTTCAAAGGTTCGATTTCCACATCATCTAATCTTAATTGATGAGTCTCGATTGGAGTTTTTTGGTGCTACAAGTCAGAAGGACACATCTGATTGGAGCAAATCAATTCACCCACCAAAGGACTTTCTGGATTTCTTATTGATGGTTTCATGGCTGATCCTATTGGATCTGACTTGCTGGACGTTTTTCTTTGGAGTTCTGAATCTTCGGAGGTTCTATCAAGTTACGCTCCACCAAAGTAAAATTTCCATTGCTACTTGTTACAAAGATCTATTGGGGATTTCTTGGTTGACGGAACTCAATCCTATTGGATGGAGTATCGCTTTTGGAAAATTGAATTTTGGACAGCCCTTCCCTCAAAGTGGTCCTTGCCGAAAGATGAACGGTACTATCTACGAAGACAACACCATTCAGGTGGGAATTCTACCACCTGATCTTGAGGAGTTCTTTGATGCAATGGAGTTCATTATGGATCCCCCATCACCGACATATTTGGATCGCCATGACATCAACAACCATGTGCTCCATCTTGAGGACGCCTCGACAACTCTGGAAAACGACAAGATGGTCTTCTACAAGAACAACATGAATAGTAAGCAACAGGTGTCTATCCCATTGCTGTTCAATGTTATTTTGCTTGCACTATCACTCTTGTCAGCTGCCTTCATCCGCACCACGGATCCAATCAACTCGGAGATTATCTGGCCTTCTAGACTTCTATGGACTACCTCCGACATTTGGCTTAGAGCCGGCGGCTCTAGCTTGGATGCATCTCTTAGGACGTCGGATTTTAATGCTTGTGGTGCCACAAAACATGGTGTCATGGAACGGACTCATCTCTCCACCATATTCTTTGGCAACAAGGATTTCATCTATGGGAGCATTACTTCTTCGACATTTTGTACTTCATCAACCACGAGGACTAAGGCCCATAGCAACGTGGGACGCGATATGCAATTCAGAGTACTTCTCTCCGATCGCCAGGTGCACATGATTGTGGATTCGAGTGTTTCTCTGAGTTTCATTGATCTTTCGCTTGCAAGTTTTCTGCATCTTCCTCTTCAACAAGTGGAGCATGGCTTGACCATGGCGTGGAGGTTGTGTCGTGGCCTCCTTGTCACCTTGGGCCCTGATACACATCGCATGGACGTCTTCACCGCCGACCATTGTCGCGACATGAGCCGAGACAAGGAGCTTGGCGATCTCTTTGCTTGTGTCGCGGCAGGAGCTGTGCCCCGCGCTTGGACATTGCGCGAGGGGCTCATCTTCTTCGACGAGCACCTCTACCTCCCCGTTCCTTCGCCATTGCTGCTTCGCTTCGTCATGCATCAAGGCGAAGAGGGCTACTTGCGGCAGCTAACCGTGGGGTTGCATATGCCAGACACCATGGGCGTTTCTCGCTACTTCCTCGCCTCGGTGCTGCTACTTCGGGAGCTTACTCAAGCTATGGTGGACAATGTGAACGTCAGGTTCGTAGACATGTTTGGCTGCAAGTTTCTCCTTGTCAATGGAATTTCTTTTGGTATTCCGCCAGGCATGGTTGCTGCTTCTCTTGCTGCCATGGATTATCGCATCCTATACGACCATGGAGTGGACTTGACGACCCGACGACCCTGTCCAGTTAGCGCTTTCATGGTGCTTTTGGATGGATTTCTGCTGCCTATCAAGGAGGGGTTTGCTCACCATCAGTCTCCCATGCCTCCTCCTCCTGGTTCGGAGTTCTTCATCGACATGGGGGTGCCTAGGACATTATTGCCTATGGCGCCTACGACTCCGGCTGTGAGAGGATGCGACCCCCGCTCTCCATCACAAATCTTCATCAACTCGGGCTACATCGGCAACCTCCGCTACTCCTTTGAGTTTCATATCGACCTCACTCGGCGTACTTTGCTCGACGACATGGTGCTTGGCATGCTGATCGTCAACATTGGACTTCGCGCTTCATCATCTTCATCGACTCCTCATTTCGGACAAGGGTGGCAAGCTTCCCAGCGCGAGAACGCGCTGGATTTCAAAGGCGGAGGAGATGTTATGGGCATGGGCCAGCACCTAGGCCCAGCCGCAAAGCCCATTAGTGGTGGCTAGGGTTTGGGCAGCCGCCGCCGCTAGGATTGCTTAGAGGTTAAGTAATAAGTTGCTTGAGAGTCAAGTTAGCTAGGTTGCTTGGGAGTCAAGTTAGGTTGCTTGGGAGTCAAGTTAGCCCTCTCTATATAATGAGAGGATTGTATTCAGATTCAATTAAGAAAGGAATAGTAAGGGTTTAACCCTACAGCTCTCTCTCTCTCTCTCAAGCCGCCGCCGCCTCTCTCCCTCTCTCTTGCGCCTGCGCCTCCCTCTCCTTCAACCCTGGCCGCACCCCTCCTCCTCCATGGCTGCAATGGGGCAGCTGCCTTTTGATCATAACAAAATAGTTCACAAACAGGACAAACATCACAGTTTCACAAAGTGACAGCACATTTCCTCCAAGAGTGTCACAAATAAGTAACAAGTTTCCGATAATAATAATGACAACAAATCAGTGCATAGAGGCACCTTGGGCTGGACTGAAGGTCTGACGTAGGCTGCTGGATTAGCGCGCGTGGTAGGACCACCAGGACATGCGCACATCTGGACTGCCACGATGCCTGGGCGACAGTGACCTGTGCTGGTGCTGGAAGCTGGCGGCTTGCGCGGGAGTTGAGCGGTGGCGGTGCAACTGCTGGCGGCTGCTTAGCGTGGTCTAGTGAAAAGGAGGGTGCCAACCCTGCCTCCTGCTATACTGCTGCCAATCTGAATGCCAGATCACACTTAGGATCAGCTTGACTAAGTGTGTAGGTGTGAGTTCAGCACTGAGTTGATCAAAACACTGAATGTTTCAATTCTTTTATTACTTTCAAGCAGGTGCTACCTCAAATGATTTTAGTTTTGTTTCTTCAGTCATGTAATGCTTCTCTTTTTGGTGGCAGTGTAAAAATGAGTACTGGAACTTTGGAGAGTACTGCAATACTTTCAGCAGCTACGAAATCGATGATGAATATATCAAGTACTGGGGTGAAATGACAAAGAAAATCATGGTATACATCACGCTGACATGCTGTTGAGAAATCTCAAGATAATGTGCTTTGCTAGTTTTTGCCCCCTCCTACTGACAATTCTTTAATGTAGTGGATTAAAGAATATATGCATCTTGAAGACAATGAGGTGAGCATGAACAACAATTGAAAACAATGTGATGAAGCTACATGCATAGTTAAGCGCCATGCTAACTCCTTTGTTCTTTAGTTAAGAGAAATTGATAATAGGGGAGCGAGGCAAGCCGTCAAGATTGCAGCAGACTTTTCACACTTGCCGTCGTCTTTAGCAATTCGTGGCTTTGAGGTAAGGTCAATCTGGTTTGTTAAACAAAGTTGAGATTGCTGGTATCATTCACAACTCCCATCTCTTGATTTAGGAGTACTTTTTGTACATGAGATGGATCTCAATGCAGCCGATGGACGGTAACATATATTTTGAGATTTGGAAGCGAGTCTGTGGGCAGAAGGTTGTTACCATGTGTGCGTTATATATCACAATTGATGATTATTTTTTGTGTTGTTATTGCCTACTAAGCTGAGTGTTTTTTTTTCCCTCTTCATAATGAACAGATGAGTTTCAAAGATGCTTTTGACCAATTACTTTCACACAACTTGCTTCTTCCATGCAAACGCTGTGGGAGTGTGGACCTTGCATTTCAGCAGGATGTAGGTTTTGTTCCACTGACCTTTGTGTGACCAATTTTGCTTTGTTCCTGTTTGTAGTGCTTATGACTTGTCATGTTTTTCTTTTTAGATTGAAATCTTCAGGAAGAAGATCCCAGAAAATGTAAGTACTAGGCATGCCTTTGATACCTTTTATGCTCTTTTTGTTGATGTATTTTCTTTGACTTCAGGCTTCAGAGGAGGACGTTAAAGACAGCTTTGCTTTTATGGTTGATAATAAGGTTTGTTAATGACATTTCCCTTGTTCCTTTCTAGTACTATGCATGCTTGTTTTTATACTGTGACTAATTATTTGAACTCTAAACAGTATCACGTTGAAGGACGAAAATTATATTTACATTATGCCAAAAAGAAGCTTGAGATTGCACGACGCTTGCACTTGACCGGTACGCAATTCCTGGCTTATGATGATAGTTGATTTCACGTGATTTGGTGGACGAGTTGCACATTCTTTGACCATAAAGTAATCCCTGTTTTATGATATCCTTGTATAGGAGTTGCACCTGACGACGAAACTGGAGTACACTGCCTCGTCAAGGAACAAGAAGTTGAGGTCGAGAGTGCTTGAGTACTTGCAATGATGGCTATCCTTTGACCTGGAAAACCGGGAAGAGGAGCCTTTGTCCTGCCTCTAGACTTGCATGATGAAGAACGTTGTTCCGTTTGCTGGTATCCATGTGTTTTTAGCTACTGGAGATAAGATGGCCTAATGTATTGGTTTTGTATTCTAATTCGTTTCTAGTGGTACCGTGCTAATGTTATGTTAAAACCATTTACCAGTGTGTTTGTAGACCATAGTCAAATCCCCTCCCGGATTTGGAGCTCAATATCCCCAAGCTGTATTTTGAAAAGCCAGCATGAACTGCTCTCCGAACAGCCCCCTCTCTCTCCTATGGAGCACCAGCTTCGGCCTTCTCCTATTTGCCATCCACACGTATGAAGAGTTTTTGTCTTGGGCATTTGGATATTATGCATCACCAAATGTGATCGCGCTAATCGCATTCACACATACTTAACGAAGGTGTTCTCTCCCAGACTCCCACGCTCAAGCAAGAAATGCATTGCATGATGGAGAACTAATGTGAACTTATGTGTAAAGGTTTTGGGCTTGAGAAGATGGCTGAGCATGAGAAAATCACATTATGTTGAGGTCATATGCTACTTCTCTGCAAGACTGCAACATGACATTGTATTGTATAAAGGTCATATGCAGCATGACATGAGCCATGTTGCTTACGTACATGCTCTTCCCAAAAATGAATACCGTCCAACAGCCGATATATTGTAAGAAGCTGTGGCGCGCCAAACGGCGCGCCTCTCCATCCTTTTCTTCTTTCTTTTTGTTTATTGTCTAACCTGTTTGTTTAATGGCATAACGCGTTTTTTTGGATTGTAGAATTAATGGCTCTCTCTCTCTCTCTAATCAATTTTGGATCACCTGACTCTAACTACCACTCCGTATTTAACAAGCCAAATCAAAGAAGAGGAGGACAAAGAAAACCATAGTAGATAATTATAATGCATTAGAACTGTAATTTTCAACCTTTCTCCAGTTAACTTTTGGTTACAAATAGATTATACATTAGACAATAATTTTCAATGATATTGTTACTTTTACCTAGTTAATAAGAAACACCTTTTTAATTCGTGAAAGCAAGTTTTAGAATAGAACTCTAGTTTGCAATCTTAAATCCAATATTATATACAGGTACAAAATTTGTCACATTTTGGAACGATGAAAAAACTACTTTGTCAAAAAATGAAGAGGAAATTCTTTATTTGGCCCTAGAAAAGTTTCTGATTCCTTTTTTGTCCCAATCTAAAAAAAAGTTACCTCTATGACCCAAACCGCAACTTTCATTCCTTTCTTGGCCCTTCCGTCAGTTTTGAGTGTTAATGATGTTAAATGTGTGCTGAAATGACCATTGTGCCCCTGACTTGAATAAAAATGTAAAATTTATTTTCGAAATTCTTTAATTGTCCAAAATTCCAGAATAATATAATTGTTCAAGATTTCATATTTTGGCATTATTTCAAAAATAAATTTTATATTTTATATTTTTTTAAAATAATTTTTACATTTTTATTCAAGTCAGAGGCACAATGGTCATTTCATCATAGATTTAACACTGTTAACACTCAAAACTATCGGAAGGACCAAAAAAGGAATGAAAGTTGCGGTTTAGATCATAGAGGTAACTTTTTTTGAGATTGGGCCAAGAAAAGAACCATGAACTTTTTTAGAACCAAATAAGGAATTTCCTCAAAAATGAATGGGTAAATTTTCGAGCAACATATGAACCAGTTTAGCATTGCAAACACAAGTTAATTTCAGCCGAATAAATTTGGAAACTTGCTCGAGTGAAGTTTCATCAGCATCACCTATCTTTCTCTCAGCTGCCTAGCTAGCAGCTGGGGAACACAAGCAGGTGCCTGGCACCCTCTCCACGCATCTTCGCGCCATGGGGCCGCACGCCCACACCTTATCCTCCTTTACCGTGCATGCTACTTTTGCGAGCACGGGAGCAGCAACATACCATCCTCACATGAGCCTGTGGAGGGTAGGCCGCGAACGCCTCCAGTAGGTAGACGGGCAGCGGGATGACATTCACGGATCCGTGCGTCGGGCCTCACCAGCAGGAGCAGCAGGCAGGCGGGGCTCTGCCGCGACACGGGCAACGCGGCAAACTCAAATGCCTGCACCAACGGATGTATCTCGCTGGCTTCAACGATGATCCATCCCCTTGTGCTCGTCGCAGACGCTGCGATGCCACGCCATGCTCCCATGCACAGCAGCAGCTCTGGGTGCGATGGCAGCGCGACGAGCGGCCGCACGGCGCGCACTGGCCGCCGCGATGCGAACCCGATTATCCGAGTTGTGCATCGCCAGCAGGCGCGGCGGAGCGAGTCGAGCGACGGCAACCGGAGCCTTTTAGATCAGAGGTCAATCTTTCTATGCTGACAGCAGGGCCGTCCCAGAAAATTTCAGGGCCCTGTGCAAAATTCAAATTGAGGTCCTAAAATTTGAGTGTTGTACGTAGTTTAAAACTATGATTAGCAACAGCTTCATCAGTTATCTGATAATTAGCAATATATAAATGGGTAAATTAGATATTTGCCATTGCAATTTTTCCAGTTGAGGGATCTGCCATCGCAAAAACGCTAATTCGAAATTTGCCAGCCATGTTACAATTGTTGAACATATTTGCCATCCATGACTGGGTGCCGTGAGTCAAGCCGTGAAATAGGTGTGCAATGATCATTTTGCCCTTGTCCGCCTCTGTGAAGTATTTTTGTAATACGATAAATGCCACTGAAGTTGTTAATTGGAGGAAAACGTGATGTTGTTGGCTCCAAAATTTTTGCAAGGCTGGGTCCCCCTCTCTCTCTCTCTTACTCTGTACTCAGACTGAATAAAAATGCGTGTGACTCTCCTGATGTATCTCAATAATTCAACTCAGAATGAATAAAAACAATTAGGCAACACATAAATGATCCATAGAATTCAGGATTCTAATAGTTGCACTTCAGGATTACAAAAGATAGTTCTCAGGTAACAAAGTTTTGTTACAAGGAGAGATAAAAAACAACTAAAAACATCCGGTAATGCATCGATCTTACAAAATAACATAGAAATCAGCAAGTTCACAGTTTCAACTTGCTCCTAGTGCTCATCGCCGGACTGTCAGGTAATGCAACATTTTTCTTCTTGTTGACTGGAGTAGACGGCTCCTCTGTTGCTGCTTTCTTCTTCTTGGACGGTGTAGATGGCTGAGCAGCTGCTTTCTTTCTCTTTTTCGATGGTTCTGGCCCTTTCTTCTTGGGTGGTCCCTTCTTCTTGGATGGCGCCTTTTTCTTCTTCTTTCCAACATCGGAAGCTTGTTTATCTTGTTCAGTTGGTATGGATGCCTTCTTCTTCCTAGCAGGTTGCTTCCTTATTGATGATAAATTTGCAACTGGAATAATGGCTAAGGTTTGCGTGTCCTCAATTTCATTAGATGCACACACAGACTTGACAGAGCTGAAAATGCAAGGATTAACATGAGTAAAAATTAATGCACAGAAATTCAGATGATAATGCAAGAAATGCATGCAGTAACCTTGAAGTTCCAGAGCTTGCAGCAGTTAATGCTTGTTTAATGGCCTTTTTTGTGGCCCTCTTTTTGTCAGCCTTCATCTTTGCTGCAAGCTGAGCTAGAGCTTCCTTGTGCTCTGGATTTCCTTCCTTGCAGCTTTTCCAATGGTGACCAACCTTCTCACAGATAGGACATTTGTGTTTGCTTCCATTCTTCTTCTTTGCACCAGGCTCATGAGAGCCTTTGATCCTCAGGCTCATCTAATTCAACATCGATGCCATATGCAGCCTCATCATTGACACCAACGTGCTCAAACATAGGAAAAGGATTGGCCAGATATGAGGAATCACATAGCACAGGTAATTTAGATGCTGAGTCAAGCACGGCTGGACCTGCATCTGCTACATTGGCCTTTGACAAGTTGCAAGATTTGCCATTGCCATCACTGCCGGTGTTCTCAGAAATAGAAATAGATGGAGCATTTAAAGAGTTCTCAACCACAGATTGCTCAGTTCCCTTCAATATTGTATTAACATGTAGCTCAAAATACTTGGTGGATGCAAATTTTGAAAACAAAGACATAAAATCTTGATCAGACCTGACATCACAGTGAGCTTTCGAAACCGGGTCTACGTAAGTTAGCAAGACAGCCTCATCATGCTTGGACGGGTACTTGTCATTGAGCCATTCTATAAAGTCTTTGTAATTTGCCGTGTCAGACTCTATGAACTCAATCGTTGTGTAACCGCCAGGAAATTGCTTTCTACGTTCTTTTGACACTGGATGTATCCTGAGTTTCATTTTGAAAGTGCAAGATGAATCCATCCTGCGCACGAACACATCTACCAGTCAGGCAACTCTACTCCTAATCGAGACATGGACATCTATTTTGTGTTTTCTACAACAGCAGTACTTGAGGGGACAGGGTCTTACCCATCGGGGGCCTGTAACTCATCCATCGTCTGGAACTTCTTCATCGAATGCGGCGACGAATCCATGTTGATGCGCCGCCTCAATCCCTTCCTGACCACGGCGCCTCCAATCCCTTCTTCCTGAGCCGCGCCTCCTCTGAATCCCTCAATCCGAATCCCTCAATCCATCTCCTGGGTAGGGCGCCCCCAATCCCTTGCTGCGGATCTGCCCTCAATCGAGTTGGGGGAGGCGATTTGAGGTCGATTTGGTGGCAATTTGGGGGCGGCGATTTGAGGGGAGAGGCGCAGGAGGGAGCAGCGACGGCGCGGTGGGGAATTTTTTTCCCTGGGCTCGCACGCGACCAGCTGGATATTTCGACTTGAGCGCTCCTCGACTCACTGCCGTATCGGGTCCACCTGACAGCGGCTGTGTTGATGTGAGGCCCCACTTCTCAGGTTGAGCAAGACACAGGGTACCCTCGTCATATTTCAAAAGAATTCACGGTTCATTCTAACGCCATTGACGGCAGTGGCAAATATGTTCAACAATTGTAACATGGCTGGCAAATTTTGAATTAGAGTTTTTGCGATGGCAGATCCCTGAACTGGAGAAATTGCAATGGCAAATATCTAATTTATCCTATATAAATCTATCAACTGCCCCTTTCTGACGTTGAGTAAGACCATCTATTTGTTTTTCTTATTAGCCTTCCATAACCAGAATCGTACCATGTGATCCCATTTGCAGAAGACAGAAGATAGCTTGAAACTTGAAATAGTGGTGGATCAGGCCACTAAATCACTGATGTGCTTTATTCATCAACGATTAAAAGAGAACGAATTAACGATGGGATGAAGTGGCTGGTGCCGTGACGAAGGTGCTGCCGCTGAGGGCGATGCGATGCAGCTGCGCCGCGTTAGTCGGTGAGGCCGCGAGAGCCATGCGCGGGCGAGACGTAGGGCAGTACTGCAAGGCAAAGACTAGTGCAGGCGTGCAGCATGTAGGCAGTATGCAATTCTGTTGCCGATATACACGCACATGTCGATTAAGGCCCTGTTCGTTTCTTTTAGCGCTAAATTTTAGAGGGCTCTAAACAAAGAGAATCTAGTATTAAATAAATTTTAATGACAAAACCTTTTTACAGATAGATACATCTTTACGAAACGAATATAATGAGTCTAATTAATCTATGTTTTGCTACAGTAATACTACAGTAACCATCGTCTAACCACGGCTTACTTACCCTCATTAGATTCGTCTCGCGAATTAGACTAAAAGTTCTACAGTTAGTTTTGTAATTAAATTTTATTTAATACTCTTAAATAACAAGATTCTTTTCTTTAGACCTTTCTAAATTTTAGACCTCGTAAAACGAACAGGGCCTTATAAGTCATATAGACCAACTGCCCGACTTGGCCCCCCGAATTTCAGGGGCCCTGTGCCGTCGCACAGGTTGCACGTGCCCAGGGACGGCCCTGCAAGTGACAGATGATGTGTGTATTTTCTATTGTATCTCTCTGTGGTAAATTGCGGTGGTATAACGAGTAGTAGGATGCTGCACAGCTGACCATTGATTGCATCTCTACTCCTCTTTATTTTCGTTGTGACTCCACCGTGCGTCGCAGCAAAAAAAATTTTGGTGCCGACAGGTGGGTCCCACCGAGTACCGTTCGTTTTCTTTTTCACAATCGCGTACCCGTTCGTTTATTTTCTTCCTCATGTCGCGCACACACCCGCATCCCCTCCCGATGGCGCTGGTGCGAGCGAGGCGCTCACGGTGGCCGCCATCCTCGAGGCTCCCGGGGAGGTGGTCGCCAAGTCGGCGCACAGCCGCGCGGCCACAGCGCCGGGGAGGCCGTCGCGCTGCTCCGGTTCGTGCGTCCGGCCTGCTCCGCGGGCGCTGAGGAGGCTGTGGCCACCGCTCGGGTGCTCGGCGCCGTGCTGCACGCGAATATCGTCCCGATCCGCGCGCTCTGCATCGGACCACGCGGGGAGAAGCTGCTCGTGCACCCGTTCTACGCCGCCGGGTGGCTCCGCCGGTTCTTGCAAGGTCTGTGCTCCATATTACGTCACTTGCGTTCGACCCAAGTTAGCATTGAGTAATACAAATCATACTGTCAGCTGAGCGTTAAATATTACTTTCATTTGGGCCAGATGTTCATATTGTCAAACCAAATAATGGTGTTTCCCCTGTTCTGCAAATCACCTAAGCATTTCATATTTGTTTTATCTTGGGCCAGCTGTTCATATTGTGAAACCAAATAACAGCACCTGATTTTGTAGTTTGATTGTGAGCTATTACTTGGAGTCTCCACTTTTCTCATTTTGAACAATGCAAAATGACACGTTGGTTGTTGGAGTACCTGAGGTGCTTCAGCAAACTGCTATTGTGTTGCATCTTCATCAAAATGGAAGAGCTGATGAAACAAACCGGAGGATCAACTCTATGCAAGTATGCAGCTTTGACAGATGGAGAACCTGCAGCTATGGAAGATCAACTCTGAAGACTGAGTCACCTTGATTGGTGATGTTTGATGGATGCACAAGCATGATTTGGCTAATTTGGGTTGCAGTCTTATATATCATGTAAGTCGAAGGTCTGTAGAGTGTAGATATGCATGGTAATAATGAGTTAATTAAAGCCAGCAAGGTGTCTGGAACATTTACTTTAAGTGTTATGTTCAGGTCGAGTAAAAGTGCATTGTACTTACTTTTTTGCGAAAAAAGCGCATTGTACTTAATTGTGAGAAAGTATGGCAATTCAGAATGCTAAAAAGTTTACCTGAATCTTTTTGCAAGATCATGCAGTGGGAAAACCAGATTTCAGAAGAAGGATTTTAGAAACAGTGTATCCAGTATTTAATAAAACCAGCGTGGCATCAGACAAAACAAAACAAAACAAAAACAATTTTGCTTTTGGATTAAAACTGATTTTACTCTGTGTTTTGAGACCAAATTTTCTTAACAAGGTTGATTAAATAGGTACTTTAACTATTTTCATAAAATTTGGATAAATCACCAAACTATACCTTGAGATGCACATTATGAGAATAAATTTTCCACGGTGTCGTTTTGTTGTAGAATCAAAAGTTTTTTCATGGGTCTCTTTCGAACATTTACTTGAACGGTTCAAATTCAATTTTGGTTAAAAGCTTAGATACATTTAAATTTATTTGTTAATTTTTCCGAATAGCCCGTGGCAACGCACGGGCATTTTTGCTAGTTAATATTTATTTTTCTTTCAGAACTGGAGGAAACCTAATATTTCAGTTTTGATATATTACGGTTTTGGTTGTAACGCCAACCACACTATGAATGTCTGCCCATTAGTTCAAGTACTTCCATTTTTCAAGACTGTTTGTAATTAATGTTTCATCAGGTCTTCCAAAGCTTAGAAACTAACACATAATAAGTTAATAGAAATTATTATATCTTCCAAGGGGTACTCATAGTCCAAGTCATAATTGAGTACCTGCACATCTGGTCGCTAGTCGATTCTTTTGAACTGCATGAAGGAACCGCCGACAGATTCGTTTGGCGATGGACAAACACAGGCACATACTCGGCCCAGTCCGCATATCAATGCTTCTTCATCGGACAAACGGAGGTTCTAGGGGCCAAGCAGCTGTGGAAGACCCGGGCGCCGAACAAATGCCGTTTTCATTTCTGGTTAACGCTACATGGCAGGATATGGACATCCGAGAGGTTACAACGCCACGGGTTGCAGAACCACGGCCCTTGCGCGCTCTGCAGCCAAGCAGATGAGCACATCAACCATCTTTTACTCACCTGTGTTTTCAGCAGAGAGGTTTGGTTTCGAGCCCTACGGAAACTAGGCTGGGCTCACCTAACACCAACAACGGAAAACGAGTTGGTCGATTGGTGGCTAAACAGCACAAAAAGGGTCGTCAAGGATCGCCGGAAAGTTTTCGACTCCTTGGTCGTCCTGTGCTCCTGGTTGATATGGCTCGAACGAAATAGTTGAATATTCAGGTACACCTCAAAGCAGGCAACACAGGTAGCGGAGAGAATCGCCGAGGAGATGGATCAGTGGTGCAAAGCGGGCTTCGTCGATCGGTCTCGACTAACCCAATGATAGTATTACCAAAATATGCTTGTAACCACCTAGGCTGAACCTTCTGCTCGGCAAGGGAACCTGACTAACCGGAACTCTCCCATCTATGTAAACTCTCTCTCCTCGACTTAATGAAAAACGTGCCAAGCACGTTCTTGAAAAAAAAAATGTGTGTGTAAAGTAACTCAAATTTTCACCATGTAACTCTTGGTTACAAACAATTCTAGGCCGTAATAGATTAGTTGTCATGAATGTATTAGTACTTTTATCAAGTTTCAATAGACCATCTTGAATCCGTGAAAAATACAAGTTTCAAAGCTGAAGGATAACTGTGAGCGGAACAAACATATTCCTAGGTATTTTTTTATGCAAGCACAAAATTTGACACAATTGTAGAACACTGAAGGAAAATATGACACACTATAGAATATAATAAAAAGTTTCTGAAGTTTAATCAAGAGTAGAAGATTTGGAGCAGGGACCAATTGTGCCAGACACTTTCGAGCCGAATAAAAAATTCTAAAGAATCGACGAGGAATCGTTGTGCGAGACAAAAACGAAAAACTTGTGTCTCTCTCCCTATCCACGTCTCTATAGCCCGTCTCTCTCAGCTGACTCTGCCTGGCTGGCGAGCACACACAGCTGCATGTCTCCACGCGGCCGAGCACGCCTGCACGCATCGGAGCGCCGTGAGGCCGCACCCGCACGCCCGCGCCTTCTCCTACGTGTGCTCCCACTGCGCTCTCTCTCTCACTTCTCTCCATACTCGCTCAGTCCAGCAGCAGAGGCAAGGCGTGCGACAGCAGCGCGGGGTACCAGCGCCGCCACCGCCCTTCCCGGACGCGCTCTGGGCCACAGCCAACCCACTGCATCGTCCACTGATACAATTCCTTCTGCTGCCTCGTCCGTCGCGTGCGCTCCCCGCGCTTCGACGATGTGAGGACTTGCTTCGACTTTGTCAGCCCGGAACGCCACCGCTGGCTCAAAGTCGCGACGGGCAAGCGCAACACCCGCTCAACTTCGCCATCGAAGAAGTGCTCGCGTCGGCATCCCCCCCCGGGCTGCGTCCGCGTCGGGCTCGACATCGGCGGCGGGTCCGGCATCTTCGCCGTTCCCATGCGCGAGCGCGGCGTCACCGTGGTGGCCGACTGGCCGCCACCATCATCAACCTCAATGGGCCCTTCAGTGCCTTCGTCGCCGCGGGCGGGGTCAGTGTCGCGGTGCGGCTGCCGTTCTTCTACAACAACACGCTGGAGTCTGGACATCGTGCACTCCATGCACATGCTCAGCGGTTGGATCCCGCCTGCCGATGCCGGGTGTTTCGGCCCAGCTGGCTGCTCTAGCTAGACCACTTCTTCTGCGAGGAAGCCAAGATGCCGGCGTACATGAAGGTGGTGGAAGAAGCTGGACAGGGGGCGGGCAGTCAACTGGTCCGAGCCCCGCTGGGAGATTGGGCAGCTCCGGCGGCGCCTATCCGCCGCCACCGGCATTGCATGCCCGCGCGCCGCGCACATGCTGCGCCAACCGCAGGATGTTCACGACAACGGAGCGGAGGAGCTCGTCCAGCGACCCCGACCCCGCAGACTCGAGCCGCGCTAGGAAGGCCTGCTTGTCGCAGCCGCGTCGAGGTCGCACCCGGCGGAGTAGGCGGCGACGTCTACCGCGCCAGCGGACGGCTTGCTGGCGAGGACAAACAGGCTCATGGCCAGGGTGCCGCTCGCCGCGAGCGGGGGTGAACGGGGTTTGATATGGCTTGAGACGGGTACGAGAGGAGGAGCACGTATATATAGACAAAGAAAGGCCTCAAGAAACTACCAGGAACTCATGCAGCAGCGGGAATCTAGCTCGGGAAGGCAAAGAACAGCAACAACAGGCCGAACGGAAGAAGACGCGCTCACGCCGCTCAGCAGCCAGAAGGACGAACACGCAAGCCAGTAGCAGCTACGAGCCATGCAACAAACCAACAACCACGAGGCAGTCCCACACGCGGGAAGATGGGCAATACATGGGCAGAGGATGGGCCGAGCATGGAACAAAGCAGTTGCGTATCAGAAGCACCAATCCAGCGCACCGCCTCACACTACAAAACGAACGCAAATATACTTGAACGACGTCACATGCACGCGTAAGGCCTCGTTCGGTTAGCAAATATTTGAATCCGGCCCGTTTTCGTGAAAGACCAATAATTAATGAAGCCTGTCAGTTCATTCAAACAAGCCCGGAATAGAATCAGGAGGTGAAACTCGGAACTTGCTTTCGGGCCTTAGAGTGGTGAATTCGGTCGGAATGGACCTGACTTCAAAACGGGCCGCATCTAACCGAACAGAGAATCCAGCCTTGTCCTGATTTCGAGCCGGGCCAGACGAATCAGGCCGGAACGAGCTGATTCCAGATTTGGCCTAACGAACGAGGCCTAAGGAAGCTTCCATGAAAGATACGCAGGTTCCAGTGCAACAATGAAAGGGCAAGAACGCTACGACGCAACAATAGAAGCCGCACGATCAAAATATGCAGGAACGACCGCGATTAATCGGCCGACGCAGCCGCCCAGAATGCCGGGTTTTTCAACCCGTTTCATCGTTTAGGATTCTGACAGACAAGTCCTTTGATTAGACAAGAAGACTACAAAACCATTACGCAAGTTTCTATTTTAATTTAGATGTGTTGATTACATGAATAATTTATTGAGACCATTGTTCAATATGAAATCCATTACATGAAGATCTTCATTGTTCCAAATTTGAAACAATTGGCAGGAATGGTTTAAGCAATTGTCTTACAAAATTTATATATCCATACAACGGCATCGATGTGGATTTTGTCCTCCGTAGCTCGTCCTCACCTCGTTGGCGCTCTGCTCCGGTGTCATCGGCGAGCTTGTGGAGGAGGGACTCCGGCGGAGTCCTTGTACATGAGTTGCGTACCAGTGACACGTCATCTCGGTGAGGTGAGGTGGTTGCTGGTTTTCTGGTTTCAAGGTTCAGAGGAAGTTGCGAGCGTAGAGGAAAGCGGCTGGATGGATTGAGCTCAGGCTTCCCTCGACAGCAGTGGTCATCGACGGTGAGCATCGATCCAAGATCTAGGGAGCTCGGGGCGCAGCCCCGGCCCGGTCGATGGGCGACCAACGATCCCTCCATCCCAATCCTCTAGGAGTACAACTTCGGTGTTATCACCGGGTTAGGTGTTACCGTGTTACCAATCACGGTAGCACCTAATCTGGTGCATCTAAAATTCCAACAAAAATATGTATGTATAGTGCTTGCAACAATATACTATCTAGAATTCCAACAAAAATTTTAATTGCAATTGAATATCGTACAAAGAGATAAAAAAAACAGAAATCAACATATGAATAGTAACGGGTTGCGGGTCTCAAAAGAATAGTTACAACCTGCACTATTCACAGTATGATTTCGCTTTTTTGTATCTCATTGTACAAGCTTTAGTTGCAATTCAAATTTTGCATGATAATATAACTTTGCATGCTCTATTCATCTATATTTTTGTTGGAATTTTAGATGCACTGAATATAGTGTTAACGTGATTGGTCACACGGTAACACCCTAAGGGCGGTAACACGGGAGATGTTCTCCATCCTACAGGACGGGTGTCTACTCTCTCTTCAAAGCCTCGTTGCGATGGGCTACTCCAGATCTGGGTGTTGGCCGGGTCCTTGGCGACAACAATTTCTGGTGAATCTCTCGGCAACCACAAGGCTTAGGACTTGTTTGTGTTTTTTGTTTTTTAGGGGCTTTGTGCAAAGTGAGCGGTATTCATGTGTACCTTTGTACTCTTTTCTTATCTAGAAACACAGATATGTATTACAAAAAGGTAAGTACTGAGCGGTACATCAAGTCTTCGTCTTCCTCTCGCTCGCCGACGCCGACGGCTCACCGCGATGCCCTCGCCTGTGCCCCTGGGTCCGCCCTCCAACGTCTCTAACGCTAATTTGTCGGCATCCACTCTCCTAACTCATCGGCATCCTCTCCTCTAAATCGACAGCGTTTGCTCTCCCGCCTTCGACCACCACCCGCCCGGCTCTAGCGGCGCCAACGCCGCCTCTGCCGATGATGACGCTAACTCGTCGTGGCGAGGTCGACCACCACCACTGCCTCTTTCTATGTCCGTCGAAGGGAGGCCGAGGTCTAGGGATACAAACCCACACGCCTAAGGGATTCTCCGGTACGCTCGATGGCAACGAAGCGTGGTGACAACGTCAATGGGATCTCGGGCAGGAGCGAGAAGGAAGACGATGTTCGTTGGTTAATGAGCTGAAAGCCAGGTTTGAGGCGACTGTTGACGGTCCTTGAAGCATATCTTTTGCCGTCAATCATATACACCTTTTAATCAGTATCCAACACCAAGAGTAGATATAGGGCTTATTTCTAACAACTTCCACTAGTCTTGGTATATTTATGAGTGCAGGTGCAATCCATATGAAAACGGGGAAAAGGAGGCACAAACCATGGACTTCGCAATCATCGAAATTTCCCCAAAATAAAGATATCTTCCCAGAGCCCAAAACTAGAAGAATATCAAGAGAAGATATGAAGAGAGATCCTCTCCTAGAAATTAATCCTTAAGAATGTGAGAGATATGGATCCACAATCAAATCAAATCATATCAAGAATATCCTGAAGCATATCAGAATCATATCAAGAGGATACACATCAAGAATATTCCAAAGGATAAACCAGAAGGCTTCAAGTCAACGTATAGCAAGTGGACCAAGGGAGGAGGCAACCCAAAGCACACACCTGAGGAAGGCCAGGACAAATGGGGCCCAACCCTGGCCGGCCGACCTGGGATTTGTGGTCGGCCGACCCCTGTTGGAGGCCCCCTTGGCCCATCTTCTTATGACGGTTCCCCACCGACCTTTTAAGGTCGGTTTGGCCTACAATTAATGACCAGCAATCAATGCCAAGGCAGTGGAGGCCCCCCAAACCGACCTACTCAGGTCTATAAATAAAGGGGTACCCCCTCCCCTCAAGGAACACATCAGAAATCACAAGACACAAGATCATTCCACTCCCAATTGCCTTAGGCCCCTTGTATAGTAGTAAGGAGAGAGTAGGGTAGGAGAGAAGGGTAGTCCTCCCTTTGTGAGGACTTAGCCCCAATCTTTTATCTTAGCGAATACTTTCTTATTGAATAGTTCATCGTTCGTTCGTCGTTCGTTGTTCGTTCATCGTTCGGTGTTCGTTCATTGCACTAGATCTATTTCTTAAGTAAGTGTTCGTTCATACCACAACGATATTTACAATATTTATGATAAATAAAAGCATCTACAACCATCCTAAAAAACAAGTAATAAAACAAAGGAACAAGGTGGTTGTAGGCATCAAACGCGGTTTTGGCGCTAACAGGTGTTGACTCTAAAGAACTACCAAATGAGCATGTTTCTTGTGGGTTTTCAAGAAACAACTCTCATGCTCAAGCAAAGAATCATGTTCGTCTAGAGTTGATGCCTCAAGGGAGTCCATAGCCCAAGAGTTTTCCTTCTCAAAAGGTTCTTGATTACCAATAAGAACGGCGTATGGAGGGCTAGAGGGAAGAGTCTTAAGATAGAATGATGGTGATGAAGATAGTGGGGTTAGGAACACTTCTTTTTCTCTATCCTCATCTTGGGTGGAAAACATCTCATCCTCATGTAAAGCAAGATCGGGTGATGTGAATGGGGATACAAACTTCACTTGCTCAAGTGGTTCATGATCGAGAAGAGGTTCCGCCAAAGGATTTTGAGTGGTAGTGGTGGCAAAAGACGTTTTCCAAAGACGTTCCTTCATGTCCTCCTCGAGAAATGGTTCTTTGAGAGGATCGGGAGGAGTAGGAGGCATCTTTTCCTATATGTAGTTCGAGGTGTTTCCATAATCTTCAAAAATTTCTTCCTCGAACTCATACGGGAACTTAGGAGGTTCATCAAGATAGTGTGATGATGATGAAGGTTGTACGGTTTTAGGTAGGTGAAAAGATTCTCCCAACTCATCCTCTGTTTTGTTGGAAAGCTCCATATCCTCGTCTAGAGAAGGCTTGGTAGGTACAAAAGATGATATAATCATAACTTCCTCAAGTGGATTCTTCTCAGGATCAGGAGGTTGCACTATTCGATGTTTTGGATGATAGGAAGAAGCGGATTTCCAAGGCTTGTTATTAGGATAAAAACGAGGAAGGTGTGTCGTAGGCTTCGGTTCCCAAGTATTAGTATTTTGAGATTTTTTTATCAAAATACTCCTTGTATTTTTCTGAGAACTCAAGAGGTTGA
This sequence comes from Eragrostis curvula, assembly GCA_007726485.1. Taxonomy (NCBI): domain Eukaryota; kingdom Viridiplantae; phylum Streptophyta; class Magnoliopsida; order Poales; family Poaceae; genus Eragrostis; species Eragrostis curvula. Next base: position 5,503,544 of record RWGY01000051.1, on the reverse strand, counting down.
ATTTCTTCTTCCTCCATCAATGTTCTTGGTATAGGAGAGGGCTCAACAAGAGAATCTTGGGATGTGGAAAAAGAAGGTTTAGATTCGGATGTTGAGGGTTCCTCGATGCTTGACACAACTTTCTCTTGGAGGGGTTCACTAAGATCATTGACAGATGAATTATTTTTTGTGATTTGATCCAAGATCTCTCTTCCTTCGGTCGGGGTTTTGGAAGCAAAGGACCCTCCAGTGGTGATGTCAAGATATAGGGTGGATTCCTTGTCTAAACCCATATAGAAATGTTGCAATAACATGGGGTCGGGGATAGACAAGTTAGGGCCAGAAAGAGTTAACAAGGAAAACCTAGCCCAGGCCGCACCTATGGATTCCTTCTCGTTCTGATGAAAGCTGAGAATTTCCATACGGAGAGCATCAATTCGGGATAAGGGGAAGAAGGCTAAGCAAAATTTATCTCGAAGTTCTTCCCAATCACCGTTCGTGCTTCCGACGGCATAATTGTACCATTGTCTCGCTTTCTCTTGAAGGGAGAAAGGAAACAACTTCCATTTAAAAGTTTCATGTGACATGCCTTGGATCACGAGGCATGAGCATAATTGCTCGAACTCTTGTAGATGGTGATACGGATTTTCTTGAATAAGTCCAGAGAAGGGTTGGTTGTGTACCATGGTTATAAAGGCAGGGTGGAGTTTATAGCCAGAAGTGGTAATAGGTTTGGAAGATGATGGTGGCTCTATGAACTCTCCCCTCGGAGCTGAGAATGAGTGGATTGTAGGTTGAGGCTCCATGACAAATGTTTTTGGTGTTTTTCAAGGAAAGGATAGAAATGATGGGTGGTGGAAGAATGATGATTGATAAATGATAAGCAATAAAAGGATACAATACGAGGACCAACTAGGTTCGAAGACAAAAACAACAACCGTTCCCCGGCAACGGCGCCAGAAATGCTTGTTGGTATTTCTTAACGTCACAGATAAATCCGCAAGAGCACGGAGAATACCGTTGTAGCACTTCACCCGTGAGTATTCAAGGGTATCATTATTTATATTTTCCCAAAGGAACGGAGTGTAATTATCTACTAGTCTAGTTTGCCCAAGGACACGAAGAAGGATGGTAGGATTGGGTAGAGAGGATTCCTCTGGATAAGGTTCCTAGTAAAAGATAAATCCTGTCTCTAATTGCTTACTTCGGGCGCCGGCTTAGGCCTAGTCTGCCAAGCCACTCCGGCCTATTGCTCTACTACGTACCCGAACGTGGAGGATTACAAAGGACGGATAGGGCTGTCACCACCTATCCCGTGGAGCACGCAGCAAATAAAGGTAACCTCTAACCTAGACACCACGTCTATGTTATCGATTACTACCTTAGCCTGGGGTACCTGAACAAGAAGCAAGGTACTCTAAATGAATAGAGCGATGATCCCGTAAGCAAGTAAAGAAAGAACTTAATCTAGATGCGAAGCACACTACCCAATAGGGGATCGAGGACACTTACTTGTAATCAGTGTTTTTTTAGACGCGCGTCTAATGCGTCTAGACATCGTCTAGACGCAAGACTTGAGGTTCACGTTGAGTCTAGGCCCTAGTCACCACTCTAGACACAAAACGCGTCTAAGACCGTCTAGACCGTGTATACGCGCCCTCTAAACACACGTTAGACATGTTTAGACAGCTTAATTTGCGTCTGGACGATCGTCTAGACCAACAAGACGTGATCCATACGGATTACTAGAAGGACCAAATGGAAGATATTAATTGTTAACCAATCCATTTAATTAATTTATTATGAATTGGCTATTTATTTAAAATTTAGCATGCTTACTATGTTTGTAACTTGTGAGAATTGAGAACTAGTAAGTGATAACTCTGTCTAAATTTGATATTTATCATTTCAATGATGTATATTTGAATTTTTCTCCAAAAATAAAGCTATATATTTGGGGTTTTTTTGTTGCTATAGTGTAAAAAAGAATGATATGTCTAATGCGTCTAGACGTCGTCTAGACCGTCTAGACGCTAGTCGCCAGCCTCACGTCTGTTTTCGTCTAGCGTCTAGAAAAACATTGCTTGTAATGAAGATGAACGACGAACGAACGAAGAACGAATGACGAACGACGAACGAACGATGAACGAACGATGAACAATGCACTATAAATAAGTATCCTTAAAGATACAAGATTTGGGTTGAGTCCTCACAAAGGGAGGACTACCCTTCTCTTCTACCCTACCCTCTCCCTACTCTACTAGTATACAAGGGGCACTAGGCCCTTGGGAGTGGAATGAGGCTCTCCTTCTTGTGTGTCCTTGAGGGGAGGGGGTACCCCTTTATTATAGGCTTGAGTAGGTCGGTTTGAGGGACTTCCTCCGCCTTGGTGCATTGATTGCAGGCAGAACCGACATAAGAAGGTCGGTTGCTGCCAGCAGGCCAAATCTGGGCCAGAATGGTCATTCTATCAGGTCGGCTGACCTGGGATGGGGTCGGCCGACCCCCCCTCCCCCCTTGGCACATTTGGTCTTGGGCTTTGTCGGAGTGGTCCCACTTGATGGCCCAAAGGTAGATCTTGCTGCAATGGTCCAAGATGAGTCCAGATGGCTGTAGTTTGGCCTTTTCTCCATCGCTTGTGTTTCTGCGATGACCGTAGATTTGCCGGAGTGATATGATACTTGGGCTTTGGTCAAGGAGTCCCCATTTGGGTCCTAGTGATGTATCTTGGTGCTTTAGCCCAATTGGGTTGAGTCTTGTAGGACTTCTGATCCATATCTTGCTCGGCTGTCGATGCTGATTTCTCGGAGTGATAAGTTGTGGACTTCATGCTCTGTTTTCCCTCGTATTCATATGAAATGTACCTACACTCATAAATTCACCAAGACTTGTGGAAATATTTAGTAATAAGCCCTATGTCTACTCTTGGTGTTGGATATTGGTTAGAAGTTGTAGGTATTTGACGATCAAAAGTGGTACTTAAGGACTGTCAACAACACCCCCACACTTGAGCCTTTGCTCATCCTCGAGTGAAAGTGGAAGACTTAAGATAAAACATGACTCCCTTTGGTATGATGCTAGCACACAAGTTATTCCAAGCCATACCTGCACCTGTGAACTTTGATGTGGCATTCATGCCAACTTGGGCGGTTGAGGAATGGAACGATCTTGATTCAAGTCATCAATACTCCACTGTTGAGTAACTTGGGTTTTTGATAGATTTTCAAAGTAAAAATATAGCTTGTACTCCTCGAATGATAACTCTCAGATCGCTCAAAATGTATGATTCCTCACCAAGGCATTGGATTTGCTTCTTTTCATCTTACTTCTATATAAGGCTTTTGTGTGGAGCTTGGTAGGGATGAGAAGGAGGAGACTTGCATCACTTATATTGCAAAGTGCAAGAGTGGATCCAAAGAGAAAACTTTGTGAGAAGGGTAGTCCTCCCTTTGTGAGGACTTAGCCCCAATATTGTATCTTAGCGAAGACTTTCTTATTGAATAGTTCATTGTTCGTTTATCGTTCGTTCGTCGTTCGTTGTTCGTTCGATGTTCGTTCATTGCATTAGATCTATTTTTTAAGTAATTGTTCATGATATTCTTAGGTTGGTTGTGTATCGTTCATAGTATCTAGATCTTGCTATACTTGATTTCGGGAACATCGCTCCGCAAGGGGTGCTCTAGCTTTCTGAATCAGTTCTAGTACAAGGCTAGAGTAGTAATCGATAGCATAGACGTGGTGTCTAGGCTAGAGGTTATCTATGTTTGCCACGTGCTCCACGGTTTGTAGAGGTAGGCAGCAGGTGGTGACAACCCTGTCCGTCCTTTCGTAATCCTCCATGTTTGGGTACGTCGTAGAGCTATAGGCTGGCGTGGCTTGGCAGACCAAGCCTAAACCAGTGCCCAAAGTAAGCGAGTAGAACCTGATATGTGCTATCCTGAGAAAACCATACCTTAGTTTATCCTCTCTACCCGTTGTTCGTATTGTATCTTGTTGTCTTTGGGTAAAACTAACCTTGTTGCAGATTACCTCCGTTCCTTGGGGAAAACAAATACGATACCTTGGAATACTCCCGGATGAAGTACTACAACGGTACTCATGCGCTTGCGGAATTATCTGTGACCGTAAGAAGTATCAACAGCAGCCCAAACCGTGCGCGGTATATAAGGGCAGGTACAATGCTACACATAAGCAGTCTCAGATCTCGTTTCATGCATTGCGGATTTTTTATGACGTGGAAGAGAGAGAGGTTGATGAGAGAAAGAGGTGATTGTTTTGCGAAGCAACCACATCATGCGTTAAAATTTATGAGTATAAAATGATTTATACACCATTGTACGAGTTATAGTTGCCATGCAACTTGTAAATATTTCTTTACTCATCCATAAATTAAGAAACAATGCAATTTCTACGAGACAACTAAAACATTGACCCATTATACGGGATGAAGATTACTTGTATGAGACGGCCTATATAACAAAACTATTGTACCTGCCCTAAGGTTGGCGTAGTACGCTCCGCGCGGTCTGCGGTGGCTGATGTGCTTCATTATTCCACTCTGCTCTCCTCTCCCTCCATTTTCCCTGGTTGTGACCACTCCTAATTGTAGCTTAAACAAACCATCATCGAACCTGCCGCACCTCCTCAATGTCACTCGCTGAGGGAGAATTGCCCTGGACCACTCCTAATTGTAGCTTAAACAAACCATCATCGAACCCGCCGCACCTCCTCAATGTCACTCGCTGAGGGAGAATTGCCCTGGTACAATGGATAAAGGGAACCATCTCCCAAACCCCACCAGTAAAGACGTCATCTCTATTAGCGAGAAAGGAATATCTCCAACTAACCAAACCTACTGAGTCCATGACTGACACAACTTTTCTCCGCGAAGGGTATTTTCGGAAACTACCTCGTCCAACTCTTAAAATATCCCCATCCTTGTCCTGAACAGATTCATCCCACAATTCAGAAAAAAAAAGAGGAAAAAAAGAGCCATCCCCAATCCTTAACTCTTCTTCTCGTCGTACCATTACTGCGATCCCCAATCCTTCTCCCCCTCGTTCACCGCCACGTACTCCCTGGTCGTCCATTCCTGACTCTCCTTGCCATTTCTCTCGGCCCCCTTCTTCTTAGAGCGGAACCTCCATTGGCCGATCATCCTCGCAAGACTCCGACGACACCAGTAGCGAATTCAGGACTGAAGCGGAAGCATGAAGGTACTTGTTTATCTTGTTTCAAAGGCACAAGAGAAACACTTGATACTCGTTTAGATTGTTTGTGATTGTTTGTAGGATGCGATGAGTGTTGTGCAATGCCGAGTTCATAAGTATGTAGCTAGAATCCGTTCTGTTGAGCTACAGATAGAAAAATCTATGAATCTGGAGCGGGGATATGTGGTTTCCTGATATCGCCACTTTAATGTTGTTTTTTTTACTTAAAATGTAAGTACTTCATTGCAAGCAGGCTGGCAGCTCCATTACAATAACTGCATTTATACCTTTCTTATTCAAATGCTTGAACCATGATGATAATATGTATTTACATGAGTAGTATACTAGTATTGAAAGCTTATTACCCAAAGAGTACAGTTGTATACCTGATGATTATGCTTCTGAATGTATTCATATCAAAATGCACTGCAACCCCAAATAAAGCTTATTGCACACTTTAGTACAACTACATATTTTGATTATTACATTCATTTGACTTCGTTTCTATATGCATGCGGAAGGAACAACAATTAAAGGAGACCTACCAGCCAGAGACCTGTTGGAGATGCGGTCAAACCCCTTCCAGAAGGTATCACAACATCAAATTGCATTAATTTTATATCTTATGAACACTATTAATCTGATTTGGCTCCTTTCAATGTAAAAGATACTCTATCAGATCACCTCATCTTACTATAATGTACCATGTGCAGGAAAAACGTGTGACAATGCAACAAAAGAGTGAGGAGGTCGAATCCACAGGGTCTCAGTACTACATCTCTGTGGTAAGAAACTAAAGGAACAATGCCTCAGATAACCAATCACGAAAGCTTCATTTCGTTTGTCATTGTAAGCTTACCGTTTATATTTTTGTTCATCTCTTTCCAGACATCGGGCTGCAGAGGAGACCGGATCTGATACTTTTGAGGATAGTCAAGAACCTTTTGTAAGTCTTTGTCTCATTTTATCTCTCATCTTGCACATTGGGTACACTTCAGGCAGTCTTAGTACATGATTAAAATCTGATGTGACGCTCTTTATTTGCCAGGATGTTGATAATATAGATGGTCTTCAAGTTGTGAGATCTGGTACAGTTATTGAAGTTGTGGGCATTAAGTCACCCTATAACACTTCGATCGTTTATAAAAGCTTCAGGCTGAAGTTCTGATAACTAAAAAATGTCACAAAGCACTTCGAAGACTGATGGATAAACAGCAACAAGAGTTGACAACGTTGAAGGAGGAGGCAAAAGAAGTAAATGCAACAATGAAATCTCATTCCGATGAGATTGAACGGATGAAGAAGCAAACTGAAGCTGACAATGCCCACGTGAAGAAGCTGTTGAAACTCCTTCACCAGCGACTGGAGTCCTGGACAAACTGTATACTGAAATCTTAAGTATGCTTTCCTTACCCTTTGATCGTGCGATGGATGTAGTTTTGTTAGTTGTTATTTGGGATTATGCCTCTCGGCTCATGTTTATGAACCGTTAACAAGAAGCTTGTAAGTTACATTCCAATATAAATGAGTTTGTGGATCGTAATTGGACAAAGAAATGAGCCAGCACCAAAATGGAACTCGACCCAGCTGTTGTATGAACGGAAACAAATTATATCTATAGACTATAAACACAACGGTCCAATAATACGCTGGGCTTCTTCCAGGCGAAATAATCTGTGACGAAATATGCACTGACATGTGGGCCTGGACCTTTCAGCCTACTACGAAGCAATAACAAAACGGTCCCTTTTCGTGGGACCCGCCTTCAATATTAGGCCTACATCTGAAACAGTAACAAAACGGTCCATTTTGTGTGGGACGTATCTTATTTGTTGGGCCTAAATGCTGTTGAAACAGTAACAAAACGGTCCACCTGAAATTAGGTTGTTAGTGGATTAAATCACGATTTATGACGAAAATGGGCGATGTGATGCCAGCAGCATGTCGGATCGCCATCCGACGTGGCAAGTGGCTATGTTCGGCTCAGTTTATGACGAATGAACAACCATCACCATCCTGTGGTGTATGTCTAAAAAGGATCATAAACCACGACTGACTACGCTCGACTACTGACAGACGTTAAAATGTCATAAATCGCGATTTATGATGAAAATTTCGTCATTAGAAGCAGTCAGTGACACCTTAAAAAGTCACTAATCAACATATTTGTTCTAGTGTTTTTTGAAATTGATTTAAAAATCTTTCAAAAATGGCATGAAACATTACCATTTAAAACTGACATGAATTTGTTTTTCGTTTTCATTCCCCTCGTTATGCTCCGGGCACGTGCGTACGGTACGAGGCGGGCTTTCTTCTGGGCCCGACTACGAACAGGAAGGGAGCGCTTGTAGTTGTTGTCGTTTTGCTCCCACTCTCAATAATTGTACAAGCGAGCTGTCTGAAGCAAAGAAGCGGAACCAAAAGGAAGGTGGTGTCCTCCGTTCTTTTTGTTTTTCGTCTCTCTCCCTGGTTCCCCCTCCTCAGACCATCCCCAATCCACTTCCCCGCAAAATGCATTTCCTTCGTAGTAGTACTATTTGGCTTCAATGCTGTCTGTAGCCTGTAGCTTCCTCCTCCTTCCATTCATCAGCTGGTAAGAGCAAGCTCAATAAGGTTGTCTAACAGACAAACAATGTCAGTATCAGACAACTTATAGAGTCAGGCCATATAACAACTTGTCTCTTCATAGTCTTCCAAATATCATTGTTTATCTGTAGAGCTTACCCAAATCCAAGCTGCAGCTTCGAGGTGCAGAGGAAAAGGCGCATGGGGTGGAACGCTGGGAGAGCTTGCGGGTCCCACGAGCTGTGCAGGAACAGGCATGCGATCGTCGCCGGCAGGAGCGACGAGTTCGGTGACAGACTCAACTTCTCTCTCTTCCACGAGGATTTTCCTGACATGCATGGTCGTTCAGACAAGTTATTGGACCTGCTCTAAGATCTCGATCCTGGTCTAAACCTCTTGTAGAATGTTCTATTGATTCGTACGGGCTTGGAGTAGGCCGGTTGCCCTGCACTTGGCCACCCCTTCCTGCGGTCCTGTCCTAGTCCGCAATCAATTGCTGGAACAAGGTTAGAGAAGCGGCAGGAGCTGATTTGGTTGGTGGTTGTTGCTCGCTGGGCTGCGTCCACCCTTGATGGGCTGGCCCAGTGCACTGAAAACCCTAAAACGTCGTTATGGTTTTTGGATTAGAAAGTTTCCAGCAATTAAACTATTGGTCTTTGTTCATTATTTTCAGTTTGGTCCCTTTGCTGCATTTTTTTTCATATTATTATAGTGTGATTGTGTAATTTATTTTCACTTCTTTTTCTTCTTCTTTATTTCCATGAATGCCGATATGTTTGATTCTTACATAGAGATCTGCTCCTTTAAACAACCAAACATGTTTTTCATATCCCTAAGAATACATGCTAAGCTTTTATTGGTGAGAGAGAGTACTTGGTATTCTACTGATATTCTTGCTTGCTGGTTATGGAACATATAATTGATATATGTTGCTTTCGTGGTAGTTATGATGGAGAGGGAAGAATTTCGTAAACATTTTACAAGATTGGCTGAAGGACAAGGGGAACTCTCAGGACAAGCATATCTGCAAGACATATATCAAAATCAACCAGTTGATTTTGATGGCTTGGCGCTGGATCTTGAACGTTACAGATACAAAATGGAGCCATTTCCTGACATCGACGTGCTGGTTAAAAAAGGAAAGAAAGAAGCCAAAATTACTTCCCAATCATATGAGCTCCTTTCTTCTTTCAAGCACGAGATATTTCTTCCAGTGGAGAACTTTCTGCCTGTGGGTAATGGTTGGCTTTTGGTGCAAATGCCTTGTGTGGATGGGACGCTTCTAGGACTGGCAAGAAGCGAGCAAAGGAACCTGTTGTTTGGAGGAGATGGTGTGCAGAGAGGGTTTTCTACTAGTTTTCGCAACATGCTTATGTGAGTGCTCTGCCACCTTAAAATATTTTCATGATTTGATCTATGTAGAATGAAGTTTTCTAATCAGATTAATGGGTGAAATGGAGGGATAATACCTCATTTGGTAGGACTTTATTAGCTTATGGCAAAATGGCTTTGGCTCTTGTGGAAAAGTTTTTGAGGTGAGTTGTCATTGTAGATAATTTTGAGGGTACTTTGTGCTTGAGAAGCCAGATAAGCTAGTTTTTCATGGGCTCATGGCTTCAAATGTAAGCTGATTTAGGGCATTCGGGCATCATCTTGGGGAGGCTTTATTGCTTTTACTGTTCAAAGCCCTGTTAAATAGGGTCTTGATTTGTCACCTCAATCAACCATTTTAACTGATTAGTAAATAATAAAGTTTAGCAGTTGCTGGATGAATTAAGGGACATGTGACTCTCATATTTCTTGAAGTTCTAACAATATTTGAAAGGAACACTTCTGAACGTTTTTAACTATTTGTGTTCTGTAGTGACCTGTCCAGCCTCATATGGAAATTGGAACATAAACAACTCTATCCAAGGAAGTTCAGCATCAACGATGTCTACATTAAAATGGTGAATGGTCTTCCTAAAGTGCGAGTGATATTGACTCAAGGTATCCCTGACTTGGACTATGTTTGGTGGGTACGTCTAATGTAAGACATATATTAATGCTTGAATTTACGTGCAGTTGAACAGGTGCGGGACTATTCTGATGAAAAGAGAAACACTCAAAGGCATGGTGAAAACCCTTGTTGAAAACTGTTTTACTTTATCTGGTGTCAAAATGAATAGTCTTGCAAGTAAATTCTTGGACTTCATGTGCCAAGGCCCTCATCAACATGTCCTGCTGGGCACGTGTGTACCAAAATGAATTGGAACTTCCTTACTTGCGCCATCGAGAATTTGCCATGCGTCGCTACAGTCATATTATCTACAGTTATATTATCTTTTATATCTTCGTTTTTGTTTTTTTTCACCTTCTTTCAACTTATCTTCCCTGTTTGCCTTTGTGAGGTTTCATATATAGTCCAGATCAACTTAATGGGAACTAAAAGGCTTTGTTGTTGTCAATTATTTCTATATCCTTATGGGAAATTTGGTTGCAGATGGAGCTTGGAAGTTCAGCTGGGTTGATACAAAAGATGGAGGAGTGGGACCCGGAAATTTGGACCAAAATTTACAGAGTCATCGGTAAGTTTTGTTCAATGTCGAGTCATTTGGATTGGATTTGGTATAGTCTCAGGTGTTGTCAATGTTCTCCTTGCAGGTCCATTCACTTTCGAGTGTAAGAAGCCTTGATATTCACTGGACCGGGAGCAACTCCTCCCAGAGCAAAGGCTTCCACGGCGCCTCACCTTTCTGCTTTTCTTTCGCTAACACGAGGTAGCTTTAGGCTTTTTTGGATAGCCCAGGGTTAAGCAAACCCTTTTCCTTACGGCCAAAGTGTTAGAATTGTAACTAAGGGCATCGTTCGCATTAGTTACTGAAACTGACGTTCTTTCGGCTATGGGTGATAATTTTTGGATAGAGCACATTTATATTTCCTGCCAGCAGGCCAGAATTGTAAAAGCACTGCCTTCACTGTAGTTCCTTAAACCTGAAGAGGGGACAATCTGCTAATACAATACTAGCATTTGTTATGCTGCCATGACGAGTACTAACCACTAGATTTGTTAACTACCCGCCCGGCAAGTTCATTGAACAAGTTGCTGCAACGATGAACAAGTTGTATGGTTCAACAATTCTTGCTGCTTGACGCAACAGAAGGCTGCATATGCTGCTCGTCCCTCGTTCTTACCCGGTTCCTGCCTGATGTCAAAAGTGATCAAATCACATTCTAAATTGGTACTGATTCAGTTCTTATCACGTTCATGTGCTACAAAGGCAAAGGCAACTTCGACTGTTTGATATGTTATATAAATGTTGATCGTGTGATGCACTGATATGTTTGACAAAAAGATATTATTCATGTGCTACAAGGCAATGTAATGGCAGTGGGTGGTGATATTATTCCCGAAACAGTAGTGCAGTAGAGCCTCCTGTATATTGAACTGCACGAACCAGGACCACGATGAAACAATTGCATGAAGCCATACACACATCAATGAATATGTTTTCGGGAGGAGCAACTTCAGAAGCGGTAATAGTAAAAGATGAAATGCAACAAGCATGGTATACTGCATCAGGGAGTTCTTTCTTTGTAATCAGCGTCCTCTTTACATTCACATTTTACAATAGAGTTAAGGTACTCGTCAGAAGCTCTATGTATGTCAACATTCACAACAAACACCACCACCCTCTAACCTACAAAACCTACAGAGGGAGAAAAAAAAAATCCCCGCAATGATTTGCTATATGGTGACTACCTACGATGTGTAAAAAATTTCCACACCAATGCGATGTGAATCTCAGAATAGCAAAAGGTCATTTGCCACGTATGTATGCTTTGGCCGCTACCATTCCATCTTGCTGATACATGCAATCAGGCATTGGGATACACAGAATCGTTTGGAGTCCTGAATGCAATGCTCCTCATGTCACTGTCCTGCAGAACTTCCTGCATGTGGTGCTTGAACCAATCCAATGTGCAGTTTTTTTAAAGAAAAAAAAGTGTTTAAGTGGACTAATTTATGCCACAATAAGATGCAAGGCCAAATCTTGCATGTGAAGGTTGACTAAGAGGTGATACAATTTGTTGACTATTAAAATATGTAAATGCCATGAAAGCCATCAAGCATCAAATTCAGAGATAAGGTCAAATATATGTTTGGTGGGAAGGCATATTGTTTAACGCAGTTGGTAACAAGGGAAACTAAAACCAAAATGGACTACTTCTTGGTCAAAAACATATTGTTTTTAGTTGCTTAGTAAGAATTATCCTCCGGACAATGTTAAATTCAAACTTAGTTAGCGTGATTTGGCTGTAAGTGGCAGCCAGTGATGAACTGACTACTTCCAAATACAGTTACTTGTTAAATATGTGATGCCATACAGTTACTTGTTAACTGTAAGATGACTGCAGAAAACTAACCTGATATTCAGATCATCGAAGGATAAGACCAGCTTCCGCTTGTCTGGTTTTATTGTCTGTGTTCCCACCTTATAGGTAATGCCTGTGCCTCATAACAAAGTGAGGGAAGTTTCCCCCTTGAGTTGCCACAAACACTTCACTCTGAACACACAACGCTGAAAGCCAAGATGTCTTCTCTCGTCTTGCGGATATATCCCCTCTATCAGGATCCTCTTTGAATCTGACATTAATTTTGAACTCTTCGCTAAAAAATGTTGAGCCAAGTTCTCAAGTTCTTTTGCTGTGAGAACTTCGGCCAATTTCTCCAACATGTGCTCAACTCTTTTACTTTCTGCCATTATTTATAGAATTTTGGCACTTGTCTTTTCTCTTTTTCAAGTCGAGAGGCTCCTATCTCAATGGAGAAAACCCACTTCTCTGGTACTCTCTCCGTAGCACCAAGCCGTTTTGCCACAAGCAAACCAATATTGATGCTAAACAAAACAACCACCGTCACTGGTTCACAGCCTCCCTGCTCCTATGCGAGGCCAATGCAAATCAGTGCAGTACCTCCACAATCTGCCTCCAATTTGCAGTACCTCCACAATCTGCCTCCAATTTGAGCACTAGGAGTCTCAAGCACAGCTTTCTTCTTCCCCCAAAATGTATACTGTAGCAGAAATTCCAATCTGGGCACAACGTGCTCCAATCGCAGCCTAGCTCAATCTTTGCACACCACTTGCACAAACGACTCCTTTCCTCCTCTATCTCCCTTGATTCCTTGCTCAATCTGACCCCAGCCTCTCAAATCTGAGTGCTTTCTAGGCTTGCTGGTCCACCTGAACCACCACGGACAGCCAGCACAGGGCTCCGCCTTGCAATTCCTCTGCTCTCCTCCCTTACTAGCTCCTCTGCAGCAGCTAAATCAATCTCGCCCGCTGTTCTACTCCTGCTCACCTCTGACTTCGATCCCAAGCGCAGCACCACCGCACAACACCACCAGCAGACAACACCGACGCCAGCTGCTACTTGCTCGCCTTCTTGGCCGCAGCCTTCCCAACGCTACCCCGCCTAGCCTGCTCAACCTCCGCGCGTCAGTTGCTCTTGCGAGCGCCGCCTGTCACGGCAGCGTGGTCGCCGTCGCGGTTCGCCATGGAGGAACACTGGCTCTGTATACCATGTTGATATTTGGGTACCCTTGATATTCTGGGGAAAACTCTCGAAGCACATGTCTATTGCGCATTTGTCATAGTACATATACTAGCTACATATGGGCTGGCTCAAGACACATATACATGAGGCCTATTGTTAGAATAAATCATGTCATGATTTTGTTTCAGGCGTGTGTTAGTGTTTGAGTTGCGTGGAACGCGTCTGTGCGCGTGTACATGCATGTGTGTATGACGTGTAACGCGTATGTGCGCGTGAGTGCACGCAAGTTTGTTAGGATTGAGTCGTTGGAGGCCGGCGGCATCGGCGGAACGCAGCAGGCGTGGCTCACGATC
>RWGY01000051.1:5408153-5488899 GCA_007726485.1 Eragrostis curvula | reverse complement strand
TCAGGTACACCTCAAAGCAGGCAACACAGGTAGCGGAGAGAATCGCCGAGGGATGGATCAGTGGTGCAAAGCGGGCTTCGTCGATCGGTCTCGACTAACCAATGATAGTATTACCAAAATATGCTTGTAACCACCTAGGCTGAACCTTCTGCTCGGCAAGGGAACCTGACTAACCGGAACTCTCCCATCTATGTAAACTCTCTCTCCTCGACTTAATGAAAAACGTGCCAAGCACGTTCTTGAAAAAAAAATGTTGTGTAAAGTAACTCAAATTTTCACCATGTAACTCTTGGTTACAAACAATTCTAGGCCGTAATAGATTAGTTGTCATGAATGTATTAGTACTTTTATCAAGTTTCAATAGACCATCTTGAATCCGTGAAAAATACAAGTTTCAAAGCTGAAGGATAACTGTGAGCGGAACAAACATATTCCTAGGTATTTTTTTATGCAAGCACAAAATTTGACACAATTGTAGAACACTGAAGGAAAATATGACACACATAGATATAATAAAAAGTTTCTGAGTTTAATCAAGAGTAGAAGATTTGGAGCAGGGACCAATTGTGCCAGACACTTTCGAGCCGAATAAAAAATTCTAAAGAATCGACGAGGAATCGTTGTGCGAGACAAAAACGAAAAACTTGTGTCTCTCTCCTATCCACGTCTCTATAGCCCGTCTCTCTCAGCTGACTCTGCCTGGCTGGCGAGCACACACAGCTGCATGTCTCCACGCGGCCGAGCACGCCTGCACGCATCGGAGCGCCGTGAGGCCGCACCCGCACGCCCGCGCCTTCTCCTACGTGTGCTCCCACTGCGCTCTCTCTCTCACTTCTCTCCATACTCGCTCAGTCCAGCAGCAGAGGCAAGGCGTGCGACAGCAGCGCGGGGTACCAGCGCCGCCACCGCCCTTCCCGGACGCGCTCTGGGCCACAGCCAACCCACTGCATCGTCCACTGATACAATTCCTTCTGCTGCCTCGTCCGTCGCGTGCGCTCCCCGCGCTTCGACGATGTGAGGACTTGCTTCGACTTTGTCAGCCCGGAACGCCACCGCTGGCTCAAAGTCGCGACGGGCAAGCGCAACACCCGCTCAACTTCGCCATCGAAGAAGTGCTCGCGTCGGCATCCCCCCCCGGGCTGCGTCCGCGTCGGGCTCGACATCGGCGGCGGGTCCGGCATCTTCGCCGTTCCCATGCGCGAGCGCGGCGTCACCGTGGTGGCCGACTGGCCGCCACCATCATCAACCTCAATGGGCCCTTCAGTGCCTTCGTCGCCGCGGGCGGGGTCAGTGTCGCGGTGCGGCTGCCGTTCTTCTACAACAACACGCTGGAGTCTGGACATCGTGCACTCCATGCACATGCTCAGCGGTTGGATCCCGCCTGCCGATGCCGGGTGTTTCGGCCCAGCTGGCTGCTCTAGCTAGACCACTTCTTCTGCGAGGAAGCCAAGATGCCGGCGTACATGAAGGTGGTGGAAGAAGCTGGACAGGGGGCGGGCAGTCAACTGGTCCGAGCCCCGCTGGGAGATTGGGCAGCTCCGGCGGCGCCTATCCGCCGCCACCGGCATTGCATGCCCGCGCGCCGCGCACATGCTGCGCCAACCGCAGGATGTTCACGACAACGGAGCGGAGGAGCTCGTCCAGCGACCCCGACCCCGCAGACTCGAGCCGCGCTAGGAAGGCCTGCTTGTCGCAGCCGCGTCGAGGTCGCACCCGGCGGAGTAGGCGGCGACGTCTACCGCGCCAGCGGACGGCTTGCTGGCGAGGACAAACAGGCTCATGGCCAGGGTGCCGCTCGCCGCGAGGGGGGTGAACGGGGTTTGATATGGCTTGAGACGGGTACGAGAGGAGGAGCACGTATATATAGACAAAGAAAGGCCTCAAGAAACTACCAGGAACTCATGCAGCAGCGGGAATCTAGCTCGGGAAGGCAAAGAACAGCAACAACAGGCCGCCGAACGGAAGAAGACGCGCTCACGCCGCTCAGCAGCCAGAAGGACGAACACGCAAGCCAGTAGCAGCTACGAGCCATGCAACAAACCAACAACCACGAGGCAGTCCCACACGCGGGAAGATGGGCAATACATGGGCAGAGGATGGGCCGAGCATGGAACAAAGCAGTTGCGTATCAGAAGCACCAATCCAGCGCACCGCCTCACTACAAAACGAACGCAAATATACTTGTCACATGCACGCGTAAGGCCTCGTTCGGTTAGCAAATATTTGAATCCGGCCCGTTTTCGTGAAAGACCAATAATTAATGAAGCCTGTCAGTTCATTCAAACAAGCCCGGAATAGTCAGGAGGTGAAACTCGGAACTTGCTTTCGGGCCTTAGAGTGGTGAATTCGGTCGGAATGGACCTGACTTCAAAACGGGCCGCATCTAACCGAACAGAGAATCCAGCCTTGTCCTGATTTCGAGCCGGGCCAGACGAATCAGGCCGGAACGAGCTGATTCCAGATTTGGCCTAACGAACGAGGCCTAAGGAAGCTTCCATGAAAGATACGCAGGTTCCAGTGCAACAATGAAAGGGCAAGAACGCTACGACGCAACAATAGAAGCCGCACGATCAAATATGCAGGAACGACCGCGATTAATCGGCCGACGCAGCCGCCCAGAATGCCGGGTTTTTCAACCCGTTTCATCGTTTAGGATTCTGACAGACAAGTCCTTTGATTAGACAAGAAGACTACAAAACCATTACGCAAGTTTCTATTTTAATTTAGATGTGTTGATTACATGAATAATTTATTGAGACCATTGTTCAATATGAAATCCATTACATGAAGATCTTCATTGTTCCAAATTTGAAACAATTGGCAGGAATGGTTTAAGCAATTGTCTTACAAAATTTATATATCCATACAACGGCATCGATGTGGATTTTGTCCTCCGTAGCTCGTCCTCACCTCGTTGGCGCTCTGCTCCGGTGTCATCGGCGAGCTTGTGGAGGAGGGACTCCGGCGGAGTCCTTGTACATGAGTTGCGTACCAGTGACACGTCATCTCGGTGAGGTGAGGTGGTTGCTGGTTTTCTGGTTTCAAGGTTCAGAGGAAGTTGCGAGCGTAGAGGAAAGCGGCTGGATGGATTGAGCTCAGGCTTCCCTCGACAGCAGTGGTCATCGACGGTGAGCATCGATCCAAGATCTAGGGAGCTCGGGGCGCAGCCCCGGCCCGGTCGATGGGCGACCAACGATCCCTCCATCCCAATCCTCTAGGAGTACAACTTCGGTGTTATCACCGGGTTAGGTGTTACCGTGTTACCAATCACGGTAGCACCTAATCTGGTGCATCTAAAATTCCAACAAAAATATGTATGTATAGTGCTTGCAACAATATACTATCTAGAATTCCAACAAAAATTTTAATTGCAATTGAATATCGTACAAAGAGATAAAAAAACAGAAATCAACATATGAATAGTAACGGGTTGCGGGTCTCAAAAGAATAGTTACAACCTGCACTATTCACAGTATGATTTCGCTTTTTTGTATCTCATTGTACAAGCTTTAGTTGCAATTCAAATTTTGCATGATAATATAACTTTGCATGCTCTATTCATCTATATTTTTGTTGGAATTTTAGATGCACTGAATATAGTGTTAACGTGATTGGTCACACGGTAACACCCTAAGGGCGGTAACACGGGAGATGTTCTCCATCCTACAGGACGGGTGTCTACTCTCTCTTCAAAGCCTCGTTGCGATGGGCTACTCCAGATCTGGGTGTTGGCCGGGTCCTTGGCGACAACAATTTCTGGTGAATCTCTCGGCAACCACAAGGCTTAGGACTTGTTTGTGTTTTTTGTTTTTAGGGGCTTTGTGCAAAGTGAGCGGTATTCATGTGTACCTTTGTACTCTTTTCTTATCTAGAAACACAGATATGTATTACAAAAAGGTAAGTACTGAGCGGTACATCAAGTCTTCGTCTTCCTCTCGCTCGCCGACGCCGACGGCTCACCGCGATGCCCTCGCCTGTGCCCCTGGGTCCGCCCTCCAACGTCTCTAACGCTAATTTGTCGGCATCCACTCTCCTAACTCATCGGCATCCTCTCCTCTAAATCGACAGCGTTTGCTCTCCCGCCTTCGACCACCACCCGCCCGGCTCTAGCGGCGCCAACGCCGCCTCTGCCGATGATGACGCTAACTCGTCGTGGCGAGGTCGACCACCACCACTGCCTCTTTCTATGTCCGTCGAAGGGAGGCCGAGGTCTAGGGATACAAACCCACACGCCTAAGGGATTCTCCGGTACGCTCGATGGCAACGAAGCGTGGTGACAACGTCAATGGGATCTCGGGCAGGAGCGAGAAGGAAGACGATGTTCGTTGGTTAATGAGCTGAAAGCCAGGTTTGAGGCGACTGTTGACGGTCCTTGAAGCATATCTTTTGCCGTCAAATATACACCTTTTAATCAGTATCCAACACCAAGAGTAGATATAGGGCTTATTTCTAACAACTTCCACTAGTCTTGGTATATTTATGAGTGCAGGTGCAATCCATATGAAAACGGGGAAAAGGAGGCACAAACCATGGACTTCGCAATCATCGAAATTTCCCCAAAATAAAGATATCTTCCCAGAGCCCAAAACTAGAAGAATATCAAGAGAAGATATGAAGAGAGATCCTCTCCTAGAAATTAATCCTTAAGAATGTGAGAGATATGGATCCACAATCAATCAAAATCATATCAAGAATATCCTGAAGCATATCAGAATCATATCAAGAGGATACACATCAAGAATATTCCAAAGGATAAACCAGAAGGCTTCAAGTCAACGTATAGCAAGTGGACCAAGGGAGGAGGCAACCCAAAGCACACACCTGAGGAAGGCCAGGACAAATGGGGCCCAACCCTGGCCGGCCGACCTGGGATTTGTGGTCGGCCGACCCCTGTTGGAGGCCCCCTTGGCCCATCTTCTTATGACGGTTCCCCACCGACCTTTTAAGGTCGGTTTGGCCTACAATTAATGACCAGCAATCAATGCCAAGGCAGTGGAGGCCCCCCAAACCGACCTACTCAGGTCTATAAATAAAGGGGTACCCCCTCCCCTCAAGGAACACATCAGAAATCACAAGACACAAGATCATTCCACTCCCAATTGCCTTAGGCCCCTTGTATAGTAGTAAGGAGAGAGTAGGGTAGGAGAGAAGGGTAGTCCTCCCTTTGTGAGGACTTAGCCCCAATCTTTTATCTTAGCGAATACTTTCTTATTGAATAGTTCATCGTTCGTTCGTCGTTCGTTGTTCGTTCATCGTTCGGTGTTCGTTCATTGCACTAGATCTATTTCTTAAGTAAGTGTTCGTTCATACCACAACGATATTTACAATATTTATGATAAATAAAAGCATCTACAACCATCCTAAAAAACAAGTAATAAAACAAAGGAACAAGGTGGTTGTAGGCATCAAACGCGGTTTTGGCGCTAACAGGTGTTGACTCTAAAGAACTACCAAATGAGCATGTTTCTTGTGGGTTTTCAAGAAACAACTCTCATGCTCAGCAAAGAATCCATGTTCTTCTAGAGTTGATGCCTCAATGGAGTCCATAAGCCCAAGAGTTTCCTTCTCAAAAGGTTCTTGATTAACCAATAAGAACGGCGTATGTAGGTCTAGAGGAAGAGTCTTAAGATAGAATGATGGTGATGAAGATAGTGGGGTTAGGAAACACTTCTTTTTCTCTATCCTCATCTTGGGTGGAAAACATCTCATCCTCATGTTAAGCAAGATCGGGTGATGTGAATGGGGATACAAACTTCACTTGCTCAAGTGGTTCATGATCGAGAAGAGGTTCCGCCAAAGGATTTTGAGTGGTAGTGGTGGCAAAAGACGTTTTCCAAAGACGTTCCTTCATGTCCTCCTCGAGAAATGGTTCTTTGAGAGGATCGGGAGGAGTAGGAGGCATCTTTTCCTATATGTAGTTCGAGGTGTTTCCATAATCTTCAAAAATTTCTTCCTCGAACTCATACGGGAACTTAGGAGGTTCATCAAGATAGTGTGATGATGATGAAGGTTGTACGGTTTTAGGTAGGTGAAAAGATTCTCCCAACTCATCCTCTGTTTTGTTGGAAAGCTCCATATCCTCGTCTAGAGAAGGCTTGGTAGGTACAAAAGATGATATAATCATAACTTCCTCAAGTGGATTCTTCTCAGGATCAGGAGGTTGCACTATTCGATGTTTTGGATGATAGGAAGAAGCGGATTTCCAAGGCTTGTTATTAGGATAAAAACGAGGAAGGTGTGTCGTAGGCTTCGGTTCCCAAGTATTAGTATTTTGAGATTTTTTTATCAAAATACTCCTTGTATTTTTCTGAGAACTCAAGAGGTTGAATTTCTTCTTCCTCCATCAATGTTCTTGGTATAGGAGAGGGCTCAACAAGAGAATCTTGGGATGTGGAAAAGAAGGTTTAGATTCGGATGTTGAGGGTTCCTCGATGCTTGACACAACTTTCTCTTGGAGGGGTTCACTAAGATCATTGACAGATGAATTATTTTTTGTGATTTGATCCAA
This sequence comes from Eragrostis curvula, assembly GCA_007726485.1. NCBI lineage: Eukaryota > Viridiplantae > Streptophyta > Magnoliopsida > Poales > Poaceae > Eragrostis > Eragrostis curvula. The sequence continues at coordinate 5,482,391 of RWGY01000051.1, read as the reverse complement.
GATCTCTCTTCCTTCGGTCGGGGTTTTGGAAGCAAGGACCCTCCAGCGGTGATGTCAAGATATAGGGTGGATTCCTTGTCTAAACCCATATAGAAATGTTGCAATAACATGGGGTCGGGGATAGACAAGTTAGGGCCAGAAAGAGTTAACAAGGAAAACCTAGCCCAGGCCGCACCTATGGATTCCTTCTCGTTCTGATGAAAGCTGAGAATTTCCATACGGAGAGCATCAATTCGGGATAAGGGGAAGAAGGCTAAGCAAAATTTATCTCGAAGTTCTTCCCAATCACCGTTCGTGCTTCCGACGGCATAATTGTACCATTGTCTCGCTTTCTCTTGAAGGGAGAAAGGAAACAACTTCCATTTAAAAGTTTCATGTGACATGCCTTGGATCACGAGGCATGAGCACAATTGCTCGAACTCTTGTAGATGGTGATACGGATTTTCTTGAATAAGTCCAGAGAAGGGTTGGTTGTGTACCATGGTTATAAAGGCAGGGTGGAGTTTATAGCCAGAAGTGGTAATAGGTTTGGAAGATGATGGTGGCTCTATGAACTCTCCCCTCGGAGCTGAGAATGAGTGGATTGTAGGTTGAGGCTCCATGACAAATGTTTTTGGTGTTTTTCAAGGAAAGGATAGAAATGATGGGTGGTGGAAGAATGATGATTGATAAATGATAAGCAATAAAAGGATACAATACGAGGACCAACTAGGTTCGAAGACAAAAACAACAACCGTTCCCCGGCAACGGCGCCAGAAATGCTTGTTGGTATTTCTTAACGTCACAGATAAATCCGCAAGAGCACGGAGAATACCGTTGTAGCACTTCACCCGTGAGTATTCAAGGGTATCATTATTTATATTTTCCCAAAGGAACGGAGTGTAATTATCTACTAGTCTAGTTTGCCCAAGGACACGAAGAAGGATGGTAGGATTGGGTAGAGAGGATTCCTCTGGATAAGGTTCCTAGTAAAAGATAAATCCTGTCTCTAATTGCTTACTTCGGGCGCCGGCTTAGGCCTGGTCTGCCAAGCCACTCCGGCCTATTGCTCTACTACGTACCCGAACGTGGAGGATTACAAAGGACGGATAGGGCTGTCACCACCTATCCCGTGGAGCACGCAGCAAATAAAGGTAACCTCTAACCTAGACACCACGTCTATGTTATCGATTACTACCTTAGCCTGGGGTACCTGAACAAGAAGCAAGGTACTCTAAATGAATAGAGCGATGATCCCGTAAGCAAGTAAAGAAAGAACTTAATCTAGATGCGAAGCACACTACCCAATAGGGATCGAGGACACTTACTTGTAATCAGTGTTTTTTTTAGACGCGCGTCTAATGCGTCTAGACATCGTCTAGACGCAAGACTTGAGGTTCACGTTGAGTCTAGGCCCTAGTCACCACTCTAGACACAAAACGCGTCTAAGGACCGTCTAGACCGTGTATACGCGCCCTCTAAACACACGTTAGACATGTTTAGACAGCTTAATTGCGTCTGGACGATCGTCTAGACCAACAAGACGTGATCCATACGGATTACTAGAAGGACCAAATGGAAGATATTAATTGTTAACCAATCCATTTAATTAATTTATTATGAATTGGCTATTTATTTAAAATTTAGCATGCTTACTATGTTTTGTAACTTGTGAGAATTGAGAACTAGTAAGTGATAACTCTGTCTAAATTTGATATTTATCATTTCAATGATGTATATTTGAATTTTTCTCCAAAAATAAAGCTATATATTTGGGGTTTTTTTGTTGCTATAGTGTAAAAAAGAATGATATGTCTAATGCGTCTAGACGTCGTCTAGACCGTCTAGACGCTAGTCGCCAGCCTCACGTCTGTTTTCGTCTAGCGTCTAGAAAAACATTGCTTGTAATGAAGATGAACGACGAACGAACGAAGAACGAATGACGAACGACGAACGACGATGAACGAACGATGAACAATGCACTATAAATAAGTATCCTTAAAGATACAAGATTTGGGTTGAGTCCTCACAAAGGGAGGACTACCCTTCTCTTCTACCCTACCCTCTCCCTACTCTACTAGTATACAAGGGGCACTAGGCCCTTGGGAGTGGAATGAGGCTCTCCTTCTTGTGTGTCCTTGAGGGGAGGGGGTACCCCTTTATTATAGGCTTGAGTAGGTCGGTTTGAGGGACTTCCTCCGCCTTGGTGCATGATTGCAGGCAGAACCGACATAAGAAGGTCGGTTGCTGCCAGCAGGCCAAATCTGGCCAGAATGGTCATTCTATCAGGTCGGCTGACCTGGGATGGGGTCGGCCGACCCCCCCTCCCCCTTGGCACATTGGTCTTGGGCTTTGTCGGAGTGGTCCCACTTGATGGCCCAAAGGTAGATCTTGCTGCAATGGTCCAAGATGAGTCCAGATGGCTGTAGTTTGGCCTTTTCTCCATCGCTTGTGTTTCTGCGATGACCGTAGATTTGCCGGAGTGATATGATACTTGGGCTTTGGTCAAGGAGTCCCCATTTGGTCCTAGTGATGTATCTTGGTGCTTTAGCCCAATTGGGTTGAGTCTTGTAGGACTTCTGATCCATATCTTGCTCGGCTGTCGATGCTGATTTCTCGGAGTGATAAGTTGTGGACTTCATGCTCTGTTTTCCCTCGTATTCATATGAAATGTACCTACACTCATAAATTCACCAAGACTTGTGGAAATATTTAGTAATAAGCCCTATGTCTACTCTTGGTGTTGGATATTGGTTAGAAGTTGTAGGTATTTGACGATCAAAAGTGGTACTTAAGGACTGTCAACAACACCCCCACACTTGAGCCTTTGCTCATCCTCGAGTGAAAGTGGAAGACTTAAGATAAAACATGACTCCCTTTGGTATGATGCTAGCACACAAGTTATTCCAAGCCATACCTGCACCTGTGAACTTTGATGTGGCATTCATGCCAACTTGGGCGGTTGAGGAATGGAACGATCTTGATTCAAGTCATCAATACTCCACTGTTGAGTAACTTGGGTTTTTGATAGATTTTCAAAGTAAAAATATAGCTTGTACTCCTCGAATGATAACTCTCAGATCGCTCAAAATGTATGATTCCTCACCAAGGCATTGGATTTGCTTCTTTTCATCTTACTTCTATATAAGGCTTTGTGTGGAGCTTGGTAGGGATGAGAAGGAGGAGACTTGCATCACTTATATTGCAAAGTGCAAGAGTGGATCCAAAGAGAAAACTTTGTGAGAAGGGTAGTCCTCCCTTTGTGAGGACTTAGCCCCAATATTGTATCTTAGCGAAGACTTTCTTATTGAATAGTTCATTGTTCGTTTATCGTTCGTTCGTCGTTCGTTGTTCGTTCGATGTTCGTTCATTGCATTAGATCTATTTTTTAAGTAATTGTTCATGATATTCTTAGGTTGGTTGTGTATCGTTCATAGTATCTAGATCTTGCTATACTTGATTTCGGGAACATCGCTCCGCAAGGGGTGCTCTAGCTTTCTGAATCAGTTCTAGTACAAGGCTAGAGTAGTAATCGATAGCATAGACGTGGTGTCTAGGCTAGAGGTTATCTATGTTTGCCACGTGCTCCACGGTTTGTAGAGGTAGGCAGCAGGTGGTGACAACCCTGTCCGTCCTTTCGTAATCCTCCATGTTTGGGTACGTCGTAGAGCTATAGGCTGGCGTGGCTTGGCAGACCAAGCCTAAACCAGTGCCCAAAGTAAGCGAGTAGAACCTGATATGTGCTATCCTGAGAAAACCATACCTTAGTTTATCCTCTCTACCCGTTGTTCGTATTGTATCTTGTTGTCTTTGGGTAAAACTAACCTTGTTGCAGATTACCTCCGTTCCTTGGGGAAAACAAATACGATACCTTGGAATACTCCCGGATGAAGTACTACAACGGTACTCATGCGCTTGCGGAATTATCTGTGACCGTAAGAAGTATCAACAGCAGCCCAAACCGTGCGCGGTATATAAGGGCAGGTACAATGCTACACATAAGCAGTCTCAGATCTCGTTTCATGCATTGCGGATTTTTATGACGTGGAAGAGAGAGAGGTTGATGAGAGAAAGAGGTGATTGTTTTGCGAAGCAACCACATCATGCGTTAAAATTTATGAGTATAAAATGATTTATACACCATTGTACGAGTTATAGTTGCCATGCAACTTGTAAATATTTCTTTACTCATCCATAAATTAAGAAACAATGCAATTTCTACGAGACAACTAAAACATTGACCCATTATACGGGATGAAGATTACTTGTATGAGACGGCCTATATAACAAAACTATTGTACCTGCCCTAAGGTTGGCGTAGTACGCTCCGCGCGGTCTGCGGTGGCTGATGTGCTTCATTATTCCACTCTGCTCTCCTCTCCCTCCATTTTCCCTGGTTGTGACCACTCCTAATTGTAGCTTAAACAAACCATCATCGAACCTGCCGCACCTCCTCAATGTCACTCGCTGAGGGAGAATTGCCCTGGACCACTCCTAATTGTAGCTTAAACAAACCATCATCGAACCCGCCGCACCTCCTCAATGTCACTCGCTGAGGGAGAATTGCCCTGGTACAATGGATAAAGGGAACCATCTCCCAAACCCCACCAGTAAAGACGTCATCTCTATTAGCGAGAAAGGAATATCTCCAACTAACCAAACCTACTGAGTCCATGACTGACACAACTTTTCTCCGCGAAGGGTATTTTCGGAAACTACCTCGTCCAACTCTTAAAATATCCCCATCCTTGTCCTGAACAGATTCATCCCACAATTCAGAAAAAAAAAAGAGGAAAAAAAGAGCCATCCCCAATCCTTAACTCTTCTTCTCGTCGTACCATTACTGCGATCCCCAATCCTTCTCCCCCTCGTTCACCGCCACGTACTCCCTGGTCGTCCATTCCTGACTCTCCTTGCCATTTCTCTCGGCCCCCTTCTTCTTAGAGCGGAACCTCCATTGGCCGATCATCCTCGCAAGACTCCGACGACACCAGTAGCGAATTCAGGACTGAAGCGGAAGCATGAAGGTACTTGTTTATCTTGTTTCAAAGGCACAAGAGAAACACTTGATACTCGTTTAGGTTGTTTGTGATTGTTTGTAGGATGCGATGAGTGTTGTGCAATGCCGAGTTCATAAGTATGTAGCTAGAATCCGTTCTGTTGAGCTACAGATAGAAAAATCTATGAATCTGGAGCGGGGATATGTGGTTTCCTGATATCGCCACTTTAATGTTGTTTTTTTTACTTAAAATGTAAGTACTTCATTGCAAGCAGGCTGGCAGCTCCATTACAATAACTGCATTTATACCTTTCTTATTCAAATGCTTGAACCATGATGATAATATGTATTTACATGAGTAGTATACTAGTATTGAAAGCTTATTACCCAAAGAGTACAGTTGTATACCTGATGATTATGCTTCTGAATGTATTCATATCAAAATGCACTGCAACCCCAAATAAAGCTTATTGCACACTTTAGTACAACTACATATTTTGATTATTACATTCATTTGACTTCGTTTCTATATGCATGCGGAAGGAACAACAATTAAAGGAGACCTACCAGCCAGAGACCTGTTGGAGATGCGGTCAAACCCCTTCCAGAAGGTATCACAACATCAAATTGCATTAATTTTATATCTTATGAACACTATTAATCTGATTTGGCTCCTTTCAATGTAAAAGATACTCTATCAGATCACCTCATCTTACTATAATGTACCATGTGCAGGAAAAGCGTGTGACAATGCAACAAAAGAGTGAGGAGGTCGAATCCACAGGGTCTCAGTACTACATCTCTGTGGTAAGAAACTAAAGGAACAATGCCTCAGATAACCAATCACGAAAGCTTCATTTCGTTTGTCATTGTAAGCTTACCGTTTATATTTTTGTTCATCTCTTTCCAGACATCGGGCTGCAGAGGAGACCGGATCTGATACTTTTGAGGATAGTCAAGAACCTTTTGTAAGTCTTTGTCTCATTTTATCTCTCATCTTGCACATTGGGTACACTTCAGGCAGTCTTAGTACATGATTAAAATCTGATGTGACGCTCTTTATTTGCCAGGATGTTGATAATATAGATGGTCTTCAAGTTGTGAGATCTGGTACAGTTATTGAAGTTGTGGGCATTAAGTCACCCTATAACACTTCGATCGTTTATAAAAGCTTCAGGCTGAAGTTCTGATAACTAAAAAATGTCACAAAGCACTTCGAAGACTGATGGATAAACAGCAACAAGAGTTGACAACGTTGAAGGAGGAGGCAAAAGAAGTAAATGCAACAATGAAATCTCATTCCGATGAGATTGAACGGATGAAGAAGCAAACTGAAGCTGACAATGCCCACGTGAAGAAGCTGTTGAAACTCCTTCACCAGCGACTGGAGTCCTGGACAAACTGTATACTGAAATCTTAAGTATGCTTTCCTTACCCTTTGGTCGTGCGATGGATGTAGTTTTGTTAGTTGTTATTTGGGATTATGCCTCTCGGCTCATGTTTATGAACCGTTAACAAGAAGCTTGTAAGTTACATTCCAATATAAATGAGTTTGTGGATCGTAATTGGACAAAGAAATGAGCCAGCACCAAAATGGAACTCGACCCAGCTGTTGTATGAACGGAAACAAATTATATCTATAGACTATAAACACAACGGTCCAATAATACGCTGGGCTTCTTCCAGGCGAAATAATCTGTGACGAAATATGCACTGACATGTGGGCCTGGACCTTTCAGCCTACTACGAAGCAATAACAAAACGGTCCCTTTTCGTGGGACCCGCCTTCAATATTAGGCCTACATCTGAAACAGTAACAAAACGGTCCATTTTGTGTGGGACGCATCTTATTTGTTGGGCCTAAATGCTGTTGAAACAGTAACAAAACGGTCCACCTGAAATTAGGTTGTTAGTGGATTAAATCACGATTTATGACGAAAATGGGCGATGTGATGCCAGTAGCATGTCGGATCGCCATCCGACGTGGCAAGTGGCTATGTTCGGCTCAGTTTATGACGAATGAACAACCATCACCATCCTGTGGTGTATGTCTAAAAAGGATCATAAACCACGACTGACTACGCTCGACTACTGACAGACGTTAAAAGGTCATAAATCGCGATTTATGATGAAAATTTCGTCATTAGAAGCAGTCAGTGACACCTTAAAAAGTCACTAATCAACATATTTGTTCTAGTGTTTTTTGAAATTGATTTAAAAATCTTTCAAAAATGGCATGAAACATTACCATTTAAAACTGACATGAATTTGTTTTTCGTTTTCATTCCCCTCGTTATGCTCCGGGCACGTGCGTACGGTACGAGGCGGGCTTTCTTCTGGGCCCGACTACGAACAGGAAGGGAGCGCTTGTAGTTGTTGTCGTTTTGCTCCCACTCTCAATAATTGTACAAGCGAGCTGTCTGAAGCAAAGAAGCGGAACCAAAAGGAAGGTGTCCTCCGTTCTTTTTGTTTTTCGTCTCTCTCCCTGGTTCCCCCTCCTCAGACCATCCCCAATCCACTTCCCCGCAAAATGCATTTCCTTCGTAGTAGTACTATTTGGCTTCAATGCTGTCTGTAGCCTGTAGCTTCCTCCTCCTTCCATTCATCAGCTGGTAAGAGCAAGCTCAATAAGGTTGTCTAACAGACAAACAATGTCAGTATCAGACAACTTATAGAGTCAGGCCATATAACAACTTGTCTCTTCATAGTCTTCCAAATATCATTGTTTATCTGTAGAGCTTACCCAAATCCAAGCTGCAGCTTCGAGGTGCAGAGGAAAAGGCGCATGGGGTGGAACGCTGGGAGAGCTTGCGGGTCCCACGAGCTGTGCAGGAACAGACATGCGATCGTCGCCGGCAGGAGCGACGAGTTCGGTGACAGACTCAACTTCTCTCTCTTCCACGAGGATTTTCCTGACATGCATGGTCGTTCAGACAAGTTATTGGACCTGCTCTAAGATCTCGATCCTGGTCTAAACCTCTTGTAGAATGTTCTATTGATTCGTACGGGCTTGGAGTAGGCCGGTTGCCCTGCACTTGGCCACCCCTTCCTGCGGTCCTGTCCTAGTCCGCAATCAATTGCTGGAACAAGGTTAGAGAAGCGGCAGGAGCTGATTTGGTTGGTGGTTGTTGCTCGCTGGGCTGCGTCCACCCCTGATGGGCTGGCCCAGTGCACTGAAAACCCTAAAACGTCGTTATGGTTTTTGGATTAGAAAGTTTCCAGCAATTAAACTATTGGTCTTTGTTCATTATTTTCAGTTTGGTCCCTTTGCTGCATTTTTTTTCATATTATTATAGTGTGATTGTGTAATTTATTTTCACTTCTTTTTCTTCTTCTTTATTTCCATGAATGCCGATATGTTTGATTCTTACATAGAGATCTGCTCCTTTAAACAACCAAACATGTTTTTCATATCCCTAAGAATACATGCTAAGCTTTTATTGGTGAGAGAGAGTACTTGGTATTCTACTGATATTCTTGCTTGCTGGTTATGGAACATATAATTGATATATGTTGCTTTCGTGGTAGTTATGATGGAGAGGGAAGAATTTCGTAAACATTTTACAAGATTGGCTGAAGGACAAGGGGAACTCTCAGGACAAGCATATCTGCAAGACATATATCAAAATCAACCAGTTGATTTTGATGGCTTGGCGCTGGATCTTGAACGTTACAGATACAAAATGGAGCCATTTCCTGACATCGACGTGCTGGTTAAAAAAGGAAAGAAAGAAGCCAAAATTACTTCCCAATCATATGAGCTCCTTTCTTCTTTCAAGCACGAGATATTTCTTCCAGTGGAGAACTTTCTGCCTGTGGGTAATGGTTGGCTTTTGGTGCAAATGCCTTGTGTGGATGGGACGCTTCTAGGACTGGCAAGAAGCCAGCAAAGGAACCTGTTGTTTGGAGGAGATGGTGTGCAGAGAGGGTTTTCTACTAGTTTTCGCAACATGCTTATGTGAGTGCTCTGCCACCTTAAAATATTTTCATGATTTGATCTATGTAGAATGAAGTTTTCTAATCAGATTAATGGGTGAAATGGAGGGATAATACCTCATTTGGTAGGACTTTATTAGCTTATGGCAAAATGGCTTTGGCTCTTGTGGAAAAGTTTTTGAGGTGAGTTGTCATTGTAGATAATTTTGAGGGTACTTTGTGCTTGAGAAGCCAGATAAGCTAGTTTTTCATGGGCTCATGGCTTCAAATGTAAGCTGATTTAGGGCATTCGGGCATCATCTTGGGGAGGCTTTATTGCTTTTACTGTTCAAAGCCCTGTTAAATAGGGTCTTGATTTGTCACCTCAATCAACCATTTTAACTGATTAGTAAATAATAAAGTTTAGCAGTTGCTGGATGAATTAAGGGACATGTGACTCTCATATTTCTTGAAGTTCTAACAATATTTGAAAGGAACACTTCTGAACGTTTTTAACTATTTGTGTTCTGTAGTGACCTGTCCAGCCTCATATGGAAATTGGAACATAAACAACTCTATCCAAGGAAGTTCAGCATCAACGATGTCTACATTAAAATGGTGAATGGTCTTCCTAAAGTGCGAGTGATATTGACTCAAGGTATCCCTGACTTGGACTATGTTTGGTGGGTACGTCTAATGTAAGACATATATTAATGCTTGAATTTACGTGCAGTTGAACAGGTGCGGGACTATTCTGATGAAAAGAGAAACACTCAAAGGCATGGTGAAAACCCTTGTTGAAAACTGTTTTACTTTATCTGGTGTCAAAATGAATAGTCTTGCAAGTAAATTCTTGGACTTCATGTGCCAAGGCCCTCATCAACATGTCCTGCTGGGCACGTGTGTACCAAAATGAATTGGAACTTCCTTACTTGCGCCATCGAGAATTTGCCATGCGTCGCTACAGTCATATTATCTACAGTTATATTATCTTTTATATCTTCGTTTTTGTTTTTTTTCACCTTCTTTCAACTTATCTTCCCTGTTTGCCTTTGTGAGGTTTCATATATAGTCCAGATCAACTTAATGGGAACTAAAAGGCTTTGTTGTTGTCAATTATTTCTATATCCTTATGGGAAATTTGGTTGCAGATGGAGCTTGGAAGTTCAGCTGGGTTGATACAAAAGATGGAGGAGTGGGACCCGGAAATTTGGACCAAAATTTACAGAGTCATCGGTAAGTTTTGTTCAATGTCGAGTCATTTGGATTGGATTTGGTATAGTCTCAGGTGTTGTCAATGTTCTCCTTGCAGGTCCATTCACTTTCGAGTGTAAGAAGCCTTGATATTCACTGGACCGGGAGCAACTCCTCCCAGAGCAAAGGCTTCCACGGCGCCTCACCTTTCTGCTTTTCTTTCGCTAACACGAGGTAGCTTTAGGCTTTTTTGGATAGCCCAGGGTTAAGCAAACCCTTTTCCTTACGGCCAAAGTGTTAGAATTGTAACTAAGGGCATCGTTCGCATTAGTTACTGAAACTGACGTTCTTTCGGCTATGGGTGATAATTTTTGGATAGAGCACATTTATATTTCCTGCCAGCAGGCCAGAATTGTAAAAGCACTGCCTTCACTGTAGTTCCTTAAACCTGAAGAGGGGACAATCTGCTAATACAATACTAGCATTTGTTATGCTGCCATGACGAGTACTAACCACTAGATTTGTTAACTACCCGCCCGGCAAGTTCATTGAACAAGTTGCTGCAACGATGAACAAGTTGTATGGTTCAACAATTCTTGCTGCTTGACGCAACAGAAGGCTGCATATGCTGCTCGTCCCTCGTTCTTACCCGGTTCCTGCCTGATGTCAAAAGTGATCAAATCACATTCTAAATTGGTACTGATTCAGTTCTTATCACGTTCATGTGCTACAAAGGCAAAGGCAACTTCGACTGTTTGATATGTTATATAAATGTTGATCGTGTGATGCACTGATATGTTTGACAAAAAGATATTATTCATGTGCTACAAGGCAATGTAATGGCAGTGGGTGGTGATATTATTCCCGAAACAGTAGTGCAGTAGAGCCTCCTGTATATTGAACTGCACGAACCAGGACCACGATGAAACAATTGCATGAAGCCATACACACATCAATGAATATGTTTTCGGGAGGAGCAACTTCAGAAGCGGTAATAGTAAAAGATGAAATGCAACAAGCATGGTATACTGCATCAGGGAGTTCTTTCTTTGTAATCAGCGTCCTCTTTACATTCACATTTTACAATAGAGTTAAGGTACTCGTCAGAAGCTCTATGTATGTCAACATTCACAACAAACACCACCACCCTCTAACCTACAAAACCTACAGAGGGAGAAAAAAAAAATCCCCGCAATGATTTGCTATATGGTGACTACCTACGATGTGTAAAAAATGTCCACACCAATGCGATGTGAATCTCAGAATAGCAAAAGGTCATTTGCCACGTATGTATGCTTTGGCCGCTACCATTCCATCTTGCTGATACATGCAATCAGGCATTGGGATACACAGAATCGTTTGGAGTCCTGAATGCAATGCTCCTCATGTCACTGTCCTGCAGAACTTCCTGCATGTGGTGCTTGAACCAATCCAATGTGCAGTTTTTTTAAAGAAAAAAAAGTGTTTAAGTGGACTAATTTATGCCACAATAAGATGCAAGGCCAAATCTTGCATGTGAAGGTTGACTAAGAGGTGATACAATTTGTTGACTATTAAAATATGTAAATGCCATGAAAGCCATCAAGCATCAAATTCAGAGATAAGGTCAAATATATGTTTGGTGGGAAGGCATATTGTTTAACGCAGTTGGTAACAAGGGAAACTAAAACCAAAATGGACTACTTCTTGGTCAAAAACATATTGTTTTTAGTTGCTTAGTAAGAATTATCCTCCGGACAATGTTAAATTCAAACTTAGTTAGCGTGATTTGGCTGTAAGTGGCAGCCAGTGATGAACTGACTACTTCCAAATACAGTTACTTGTTAAATATGTGATGCCATACAGTTACTTGTTAACTGTAAGATGACTGCAGAAAACTAACCTGATATTCAGATCATCGAAGGATAAGACCAGCTTCCGCTTGTCTGGTTTTATTGTCTGTGTTCCCACCTTATAGGTAATGCCTGTGCCTCATAACAAAGTGAGGGAAGTTTCCCCCTTGAGTTGCCACAAACACTTCACTCTGAACACACAACGCTGAAAGCCAAGATGTCTTCTCTCGTCTTGCGGATATATCCCCTCTATCAGGATCCTCTTTGAATCTGACATTAATTTTGAACTCTTCGCTAAAAAATGTTGAGCCAAGTTCTCAAGTTCTTTTGCTGTGAGAACTTCGGCCAATTTCTCCAACATGTGCTCAACTCTTTTACTTTCTGCCATTATTTATAGAATTTTGGCACTTGTCTTTTCTCTTTTTCAAGTCGAGAGGCTCCTATCTCAATGGAGAAAACCCACTTCTCTGGTACTCTCTCCGTAGCACCAAGCCGTTTTGCCACAAGCAAACCAATATTGATGCTAAACAAAACAACCACCGTCACTGGTTCACAGCCTCCCTGCTCCTATGCGAGGCCAATGCAAATCAGTGCAGTACCTCCACAATCTGCCTCCAATTTGCAGTACCTCCACAATCTGCCTCCAATTTGAGCACTAGGAGTCTCACGCACAGCTTTCTTCTTCCCCCAAAATGTATACTGTAGCAGAAATTCCAATCTGGGCACAACGTGCTCCAATCGCAGCCTAGCTCAATCTTTGCACACCACTTGCACAAACGACTCCTTTCCTCCTCTATCTCCCTTGATTCCTTGCTCAATCTGACCCCAGCCTCTCAAATCTGAGTGCTTTCTAGGCTTGCTGGTCCACCTGAACCACCACGGACAGCCAGCACAGGGCTCCGCCTTGCAATTCCTCTGCTCTCCTCCCTTACTAGCTCCTCTGCAGCAGCTAAATCAATCTCGCCCGCTGTTCTACTCCTGCTCACCTCTGACTTCGATCCCAAGCGCAGCACCACCGCACAACACCACCAGCAGACAACACCGACGCCAGCTGCTACTTGCTCGCCTTCTTGGCCGCAGCCTTCCCAACGCTACCCCGCCTAGCCTGCTCAACCTCCGCGCGTCAGTTGCTCTTGCGAGCGCCGCCTGTCACGGCAGCGTGGTCGCCGTCGCGGTTCGCCATGGAGGAACACTGGCTCTGTATACCATGTTGATATTTGGGTACCCTTGATATTCTGGGGAAAACTCTCGAAGCACATGTCTATTGCGCATTTGTCATAGTACATATACTAGCTACATATGGGCTGGCTCAAGACACATATACATGAGGCCTATTGTTAGAATAAACCATGTCATGATTTTGTTTCAGGCGTGTGTTAGTGTTTGAGTTGCGTGGAACGCGTCTGTGCGCGTGTACATGCATGTGTGTATGGCGTGCAACGCGTATGTGCGCGTGAGTGCACGCAAGTTTGTTAGGATTGAGTCGTTGGAGGCCGGCGGCATCGGCGGAACGCAGCAGGCGTGGCTCACGATCAGCATGGACGCCCGGGTCTCGCGGACGAGCGAGAGGCTCACGAACGAGAGGAGCCGGGTCGCTGGGCGATATGCGCGTGCGTGCGCGTGAAGGTCGCAGACGTGAGTGCGTGGGCGCTCCGTCGCCGTGGCGTATATAACCGGGTAGACGATGTATTCCTGAGTTGAGTCGAGTTGTGTAACCAGCAATACTAGGCCAAGATACAGGCGTGTGTGCGCCGCGGCGTTCGGCGCCAGAAATCTCTTGTCTCCCGGCGTGCGTGCGCCATTGTTGTGTGTGCTCGAGCTCCAGCTCGCGTGTGTGCGTGAGTTCATTAGTTCCTGGGTTTCAACATTTGGTATCAGAGCGAGGTTAAGAGATGTCGTCTCCGTAGAGTCCGAGCAGCACGGGGAAGAAGGTCGGCGACGGCGGCGACGGCACACCGCGTCCGGTCGCGGTGGAGCGCGTCGTGTCGAACGCCAGCGCCGTGATGGAGTTCCCGGCGCTCACCAGGTCGAACTATCATGAGTGGGCGCTCGTGATGCAAGTTAACCTGGAGGCGCTCGGGCTGTGGCATGCCGTGGAGTCCGCCGGCGTCGAGCGCCGCGAGGATCGGTTGGCGATGGCGACCATCCTGCGCGCGGTGCCGGCGAAGATGAAGGCGGGTCTCGCGAGGAAGAAGAGCGCCAAGGAGGCGTGGGAGGCCGTGAAGACCATGCGCATGGGCGATGCGCGTGTACGGGAGGCGAACGCGCAGCGACTCCTCAAGGCGTTCGAGAACCTGGCGTTCAAGGAAGGCGAGTCCATCGACGACTTCGCCATGCGCCTGCGTTCCATGGTCACCGAGCTGGCCGAGCTGGGTGAGGATGTGGAGGAAGTGCGCGTCGTGAAGAAGATGCTGCGCGTCGTGCCGCCAAAGAGGTATGGCCAAATTGCCTGCTCCATCGAGATGTTGATGGACTTGAAGACTATGAAGCTCGAGGAGTTGGTTGGGCGACTCCGTGCGGCGGAGGATCGTGCTAACGAGGAAGAAGCTGCTGCGGCTGCTGCTGCCGGTGGTGTCGAGCGCCTGCTGCTCACGGAGGAGCAGTGGGAGGCACGGCGACGCCAGCGCGGCAAGGAGCGCCGCGGCAACGACAACAAGAAGGGCGGCCGTGGCCATGACGACGACGACGGGGCGAGCAGCGTTTGTTCGGAGGCGAGCAAGCGGCGCGGGAAGTGCTTCAATTGTGGCGTTCGTGGCCACTTCTCCCGCGATTGCCGCCAGCCGAAGAAGGAGACGACGCTCCTCGCCGATGCGGACGACGAACCGTGCCTGTTTTAACCGGGTCGAGCGGTGGCGTCGCAGATTAGGGGGAGTCGTGGTTTAGGGGGAGATTGTTAGAATAAACCATGTCATGATTTTGTTTCAGGCGTGTGTTAGTGTTTGAGTTGCGTGGAACGCGTCTGTGCGCGTGTACATGCATGTGTGTATGGCGTGCAACGCGTATGTGCGCGTGAGTGTACGCAAGTTTGTTAGGATTGAGTCGTTGGAGGCCGGCGGCATCGGCGGAACGCAGCAGGCGTGGCTCACGATCAGCATGGACGCCCGGGTCTCGCGGACGAGCGAGAGGCTCACGAACGAGAGGAGCCGGGTCGCTGGGCGATATGCGCGTGCGTGCGCGTGAAGGTCGCAGACGTGAGTGCGTGGGCGCTGCGTCGCCGTGGCGTATATAACCGGGTAGACGATGTATTCCTGAGTTGAGTCGAGTTGTGTAACCAGCAATACTAGGCCAAGATACAGGCGTGTGTGCACCGCGGCGTTCGGCGCCAGAAATCTCTTGTCTCCCGGCGTGCGTGCGCCATTGTTGTGTGTGCTCGAGCTCCAGCTCGCGTGTGTGCGTGAGTTCATTAGTTCCTGGGTTCCAACACCTAATACAGTCCAACACTGTTCAATTGGCCTTTTTTTTTTTTTTTTGAGAATCAAATCAATTGACCAATTGCAGTCTCAGAAATCTCGGAAAGGTGAAGGAATGTGAAGAGGAGCCATCAGACTGTGAATAATATTCAACAAAATGTTCGGAGAAGCAGCTGAACGAGACCTCGCCATAAGCACTGCACGATTAGCTTCCAAAGTTGAGTGTACCATAGTAGTTGTTCAGGAGTTTCAGGCCCGCCACCTGACTTTTCATGCATAAGCATGCTGCGCGACCAATCTGAAGCCAATATACTCTGCTATCGCTGCCGGCCTACCGCGCTATCTGAACCCATCGCCCACTTCCATCCACCCTGCTTTTGCAAACTTGCATCAGGAGACCGACAGGCAGGCAGCGGCGACGCACGATCGGATCGCCGGCGGCCCGTGCGTTATTTTCCGTTAGGCTTGACCCGGCCATTCTCCACCCCCGCAGACGCTGCCTCCCGCCTTCACGGACGCGGTGACAAGGTTTGACGGACGCATCCTCCGTGCGCCGGCAGGATCGCCGCGGAACTTAACGCTGCCACCGCGCGCCACTGAGCCGCAGGCCTTCTTCCCGCCCAGCTTCAGCGCGTCAGAGGAACCCAATCCTGCCTGACGAGGACACGGTCAAACTCCCCGAGCGCAGTCCACCCTCGATCTGGTCCGTAAGAGCCTCATCGAAAGGGGTGGTCGCTATTTCGAATAGCGACCACCCGCGGTCGGTGTCGTGGTCGCAAGGGCGCCTCGTCCGCAGCACGCCGCCGCATCCCGGGCGTCGCTCGCCTCTCTCTACGACCCGCATCCTCAATGTTGGTCCAGGCGGTGCACGCGCAGCTGCGGCGTGGCAGTAGGCTACGCGCGCGTACACGTACGTACGTTCGCTTCGTCTGCCTCTCGACCGGCGCCGTCGTCGTTCGCCCCCGGCTCCCGCTCTTCCGGGACTCTCGTCTCTCGACACCGTTGACGGCGTCCTCCTGCCTCTGCCGTAGCGGGACCACGACACCTTCGTGCATCTCCTCCACCCTTTCACCGGCGCCGCCGCTGGAGAGGCTTCTGCCGTACGTGCGTGCGTGAACCATGACAAACATGAGACAGTTTCTCAGGAACGGCCGTGCCGCCTTTCCCTTGGCCTTATTTGCCACCTCTGGGCCGGATTAGCAATGAACTAATGGAACGTGCCAACTGTCAAGCTGGTGGTGGGTGCACCATGGTTCGCAACCAGCGTCGTTCCAGAGCATGTTACTGTCTCTCTGCTCTGCGTCGACCCTTGTCAAACGGAACCAGAGGTCTTACAGATCGACCCATCACAGCACAATATTCTTTGTTCATCGATATAAACTTAGTCCCATATTTATATTTCCTAGCGTCCTGGCATGTTTTCTTTTCTTTGCTTCTTTTTTATTTGCTGGTATGATTTGCACATCTATAGGTTAACCAAACTTGTCTAAAATCCTATCTTGCCCTTAAGCTCCAGTTCTTGCTTTGATGAAATGTTCTCTAGCCCGTTATCCGGGGTTCCAGCTTGTGATCAGCCACGCCGCTTTGCTTTCACCATCCATGTCCCTTGCCTTTGTCGACGCTCCGGCTGCACGTCGATCATATGCTTGCTGCTTTACATTCTTGCTCGGGAAGACGGAGTAGCTCCGGTCCGGCGAAGGGCGGCGGTGGTCCTCCCGGCGGACGCGTCCCTCCCGGCAACCAGGCGGACGCCGTCGTGACCCTCGACCTGCCCGGGACCGATGGATGTCACTGGATGGGCCGCATCAGGTGCATTGTTCGTTAACCAGGTCCAAAAGTTGGATCGCGATTATTAGTCGCGATCCAACTTGGGGTCCCGCGCGAGGTAGTTTAGGCCCACTATGTCAGTTTCGTACGACTAAGATGGGCCTAATTCGCTTCAACACGGCCCACGTCACGGCAAACAGGCAAATCTCGTCCAATTCCGTTCCGTCGTGTCAGAGTCTCCGACTAACGTCGCGTCGTCGAAGCACACGCCGCGCCCGCGGCGCTGCCTCCGAATCCACGACAGGTGCACAAAACCCTAATCGGAACCAGCTCAACCCCATCTCGATCGATCTCCATGTCATCGTTGGCACCACAATCCCATGCCGCCGCCGCCGCCGCGGCGGAGGAGCCGGTGATAAAGCGCCTCAAGCGTGCATCGCGCGTCGAGGACGACGGCCTGCCCCTCAACGACGAGGTCCTCCTCCTAGTCTTCGCTAGTTCCCTCGACACGGCCGACCTCGTCCGCTGCGCCGCCACGTGCCGGCGCTGGCGCCGCCTCGTGGCCACCGAGGCCGCGTTCATCTGCAACCACAAGCGGCCGCCGCCGCCGTCGTGGTCGCCGTCCGACCACCGCCGCCGCCGTCTCAACCGCGCCCTCGCCGTCGGCTTCTTCCACCAGAGCCACGAGGACGGCTCGGGCGCGCCACCAAAATTCCTCCCGCTGCCTTCCTTCTCCCCGCGCTTACCCCTCGACGCGGCCTTACACGACGATGACGATCATGATCTGTTCAAGAACTCGCGGCTCATCGCGTCGCGGAAAGGCCGCCTGGTCCTCGAGCTGCATCGCAAGTCGCGCGCCGCCGCGCTCCGTCTCGCCGTGGTCAACCCCGCGACCGGCGACGTCACGGTCCTCCCCGCCCTCGCCGGGAACGACACGCCCGGGCACTACGTCGTCGCGCTGCTCACCGCCGACGACCTCCACGAATCCGACGCCGCCCTCGTCGTCGACCACCAGCTGTCGCCCGCCGCCTTCCTCCTCCTCATCCTCTACAAGCGCCGCCGCTTCAAGGCGTGCCGGTACTACTCCTCCGACGCCGGCGCGTGGGGAGCCGAGCGCAAGGTGACCGGCGCCAGGGTCAGCGTGTGGCGGCTGAGCTTGGCGAGCGCCGGCGCCGTCGTCGTCCGCGGCGCGGCGTTCTGGCTGTCGGGCGCCAGCAGCTCGGTGCTCGGCCTCCGCGTCGGCGCGTCGGAGGCGACGGTGGAGTCGTTCGGCCGCACGGGGAGCACCGCGTACTGCTGCTGCCACGGCAGCGTCGGACAGAACCGCCGGCTCGCCGTCGCGCCCGACGGCCGGCTCTGCGCCGTGCAGGTCGAGGGAGACGGCGGCTGCGGCTTCAGAATCCGTGTCTTCTACCGGAACGACGACAGGATCTCGCGCAAGTGGGCGCGGTACAAGGCGGAGGATATGTACCTGGAACAGCTGCTGCCGTCGGGCGCCGCCGCGGCCGTGGGGAGGGTTTGCATGCGCGCCGTCTGCGAGAGCACCGGGCTCGTCTTCTTCGCCACCGGCGCCGACTTGTACGCCCGGCAGCCGGACCAGGCGCTGTACGCGCTGGACCTGGAGACGAGGAAGGCGTGGCTGGTCCCGGCGCCTCCCGGCCGCTGCCCTGGTCCCAAGTCATCGTCGTCGTGGAGCTTTCTCGGCTACGAGATGGACCGCGTGGCGTACCTGAGCTCGCTTGGCGAGATAGATGATTGATCTCACGTAAAGAGGACGTAGTGTGTGGAATGTGCATGTCAAAGGATTCAAACGTAGTGTTTTTCTGCAGAGAGATGATCTCGCTTTTGCTCTGTTTTTCTGTTCTCTGTGTGTGTTGAAGCTCTTCCGGCAGATCATGCATTACGAAACAGGAAATATACACCCTTGATGCTACTATTATGACGTTGCTAGTAGGTCGCATGAACCAGCCGACAAACGGAGGGAGGCAGCGTACGTTTGGAAGCAGAGGTCAGCAAACATTAGCATGGGGCATCGGGTTGCACACCCAATAATTTTTGTAAAAGAAATAAAATCAGTTTTAATAGGTATAATCTATGCTATATTGGAATTTTTTCAGACTCCGTCGACTTGGCGCCGCCGCCACCCTCTCCCCACCCTTTCTCACAGCGGCGCCACCGGAGCGAGCCGCCAGGAACCGTGCGGTGAACGGGGATGGCAGCGGCGGGGTTTTCCGCACACGATTTGGCTGCACGGTGGCGGATCTGCGCGAGGAACAACCGTGGGAGTCAAGGCGCGGCCAGATCCATGTGAGTGGGACGAGGTGCAGCCGTGAGGTCGTGGTAGGAAGGGGCTGACCTTCTTCGCGTCGAGCTGGTGGTGGTCGGCGTCATGGCCCGACGACCATGGCAAGGCAGCTCTACGCTCTAGGGGAGGCTTTAGCGCCATGGCGCAGTTGGTGCGCAACGTGCGGGTGACGGACTCCCCATTAGAGCGGGCTCCCGTGGCCATATCTAGGGGTTTCTGGGATGCGACAACCATCTTGGCGTCTGGCCACGGAAGGGAATCGATATGTGGCCTTACCGCATGGTGCAGGTCGCCTGGCTGAAGGCCGTTGGTCGCGGGGCATGCGGCCGGAGGGGGGGGGGGGGGGGGGGCATTTCTGCGCCAACGACACTGAGAAAGGGGTTGGGAGGGTCAAGAGCCTCCACAAGGAGCAAGGCATCTAGATGGGACAATTTTGATCGAAAGGTGCGACCTGCATCGCCGGCCCCGGCGACAACTACGCTTGTGGGCGTCGTTGTGAAGCTACTCATCCATGACGGGCACTTCGGGTGAAAATATGGTCTGGTTTGTTCCTAGACGAACGACGGCGGGGCTTGAGCTCCGCATCGTCCATTGAGGCATCATTGTTGAAGGCCTTTGTCGTTCCTTTCGGGGTTCATCTTCTGGGCTCTTGAGCTGCTGTATGAAGGTGCATGATGGCACAGGTTGTGGCTAGATGGAATGCACGTCAGAGCTGGGCAATATCAACGTCAGTTTGTTGTGTAGACTTCAAGTTTTTTTCCTTTTTTTTTCAAAAAAAAAAGGAATTCCATTAATATTGAAGCAAAATACATCCCCTAATTATAAAAGCATCTTAATCGATGCCAACTCTATATTGATGGGAGACAAGAAACCTTGAAAGAGCCGTAAATTCCACCATCTAGGATCAAGCTTTTCGAAGGTTTAGGGAAGATTGTTAGCTTGTTGTCTATGCCAGAGGTTATAGGTGATGCCCCTTGTGTCTTGGTCTTGCGGTGTGTTGCCTGGTGACATCTATGTTAAGTTGGCTTTCAGAATGCTTGTGGGGTCTTCTCCCGCTTAATGATATACGTGCTCATGCATGTTCTCCAAAAAAAAAGTAGACTTGGCCTCAAATCATTCAAATTACATGGGTGGTGTGTGTGTGTGTGTGTGTGTGTGTGTGTGTGTGTGTGGTAGGGGGGGGGGGGCATTTGCCCTTTTGTAAAATAAGACATGTCATTTGGATATTTCTGTTCAACTATAAATGTTAGGGAAAATAATGAAAGACCACCTGAGCTTGCATACCTAATTTAAAAATCTTGCCTCCGCCAATGTAGCATTACTAATCAATATGAAAATTATTATGGTGGCCAAAAGAATTCCCACGAGGGTAGCGGCGGAGGGGTTAGCTTAATAGGATCGAGATTGGGTGACACTTGATGATGTTATAGTCCAAAAATACACCCACATAAGTATAAATAAAATAGAGTGTAAAAGAATTCCTAATTATTACAACTTTGATTCAATTTGATTATAAAAAAGTTTGAAAAGCATAGCCATGGCGGGGGAAACTGCGTTGATCTTGCTCGCAGGGTGAGGAGAGAAGGAATGGAGGTGCGGGTGAGATAGAGGATTGCCTCTCGGAGCTTTTCAGTGTAGGGGGTCTTGGCCATGGAGCGATGGTGGCGGCGGGGCGACGGCGTCGAACTCGGCGGCACGACAATGGCGGCTTGAGTGGCCGGATTGGGGAGAAAGAAAAAGGAGGGAGGGGGAGAAGGAACGACGCAACGATTGGGGGGATGAATTTGTGCGATGGCGTGTGAGCTTCATCGCACGAGTGCGCACCTGCAGAGAAGCGAGGGAAACAGAGAGAGAGAGAGAGAGAGAGAGAGAGAGAGAGAGAGAGAGAGAGAGAGAGAGAGAGAGAGAGAGAGAGAGAGAGAGAGAGAGAGAGAGACTGCCGAGCGGGTCCCACCGTACGATTTGAATATTTCAAAAGATTTTCAAACGGACACGACTTCGAATCCTCCCAAATGCTAGCTTCCAAACCTCAGAAAAATCTGAGAAATTGCCAACTTGGAGGTCAACTCTACAGGAGCATTTTTTTCATTACTGGAACTTTTCAAATTGCGGCCTAGAATTTTAATTAAAATTCAGTTAAGTCAAAAAGTGTTTGAATGCTCCTTGAATTATTTAAAATGCTTCCCTTTCTCATAAAATTCTGGAAACTTGATCAAAATTTTATCTTGATACAGGTAACCCAAAGAAAATATCAAATGTGCCCACTGTTGTGAAGATTTTGGTCGATTTAGTTCAAGCTTCTATTTGACCATATTTACTTATTTGTTTTTTATTTGAATTCGAATTCTTAAGCATGATCATTAGAACTTGCGATCATTTTGCACTTGACAGAATGTTTAGGAGCATGATTAGGATGGGGATGTTACACGCACCTCTGGGGCAGCAGCCCGATGGCGGCGGCGGTGCACTAGGGTTTGCAGAAGGGGGTGCGTGGCTACGGAGAGAGGGGAAGGGGAAGCGGCGGCTTGAGAGCTGGACAATTAGAGGGGACTAACCTTTTTTCTTCTTAATTCAATCCGTTTACATGCCCCTTTATTTATAGGGGTGACTCGACTTATTGCCTAAGCAACTCCAACCTAGAAGACTCTAGAAACTCTATACCTAATCTATCTTTAATGATCAAGTAATTGCTAATGGGCTGTCTAACCACTTTGGGTGGGCAGCTGGGCCGCCCCTTCCTGGCTGGCCTCCTGATTGGCTGCCGTCTCGTCGCGGCCCATCACCTCCTCCACGTCATCGATGCGCTGGGCCGACACAGTCTATTTTTTTCTTGCCGAACTTGGCCGTTGTTGCCGTTCCGTGGCCCGTGTCATTGCTGGGGAAATTTTCAGTGCAAATGGAAATTGAGTGCAATGGTGCAAACATGCAATTTCACCCATCTGATCGTGATCTAAAGGCTCTTGTTCCTTCCAAATATTTCCAAAATAAAAATAGATAATCAGGAAGGTGTTTCCAAAAGACCACAGGTGGGATTCTGGAACCGAGCGAGCCGTTCTTCTTGAAGGACGCGGCGACTAGGCTTTAAGCGCCCACCGTCCTCAACCAGCAAGCTTGCCACCCAGCTCTGACGCCGAGCTTCGTTGCGCTCCCCCTCCCCCGGCCCGCCCCTGAGCTTCCGGCCTCCGCCATGGGGCCGTCCTGCTCTGCCACCGCTGTTCCCACGCTTTGCCTGACGAGGTCGGTCAACTCCTGTAGCGTGGTCAACGATTGGTACGAGCCGTAGGAGATTTCCAACGGCTGTTAGGGACTCAGGGGCGGTCGCTATTTCGAATAGCGACCTCCCCCGATCGGTGCTTCAAACACCGGCCTCCCCGTCCCGCGGCAAGGGCGCCTCGTCTGCAGGATGCCGCGGCTCGCCGGAGCGCCGCCGAGGCACGAGTGCTGGTTATGGCGGACACAAGCGCAGTACCTCGCGAACGCCTTCATGAGCGTAGCAGCGAATTATGGAGCGCAGTAAGGAGACATGAACGCCGTCCGCCGCCGCAGCCGTGGCGAAGAGGGTTTGCCTGCGCGCCGTCTGCGAGAGCAGCTGGACCTGGAGAGGAGGAAGCCGTGGCTCGACCCGGCCTCCCGGCCGCTGCCCGGGCCCCAAGTCGTCGTCTTGGAGTTTCCTCGGCTACGAGATGGACCGCGTGGCGTACCTAAGCTCGCTTGGCGACAGAGATGATCTCACGTAAAGAGGAAGTAGTGTGTGGAATGTGCGTGCCAAAGGATTCAACACTGACTGCAGAGTGTTTTTGTATTTTTGCTCTGTTTTTCTGTTCTCTGTGTGCCAAAGCTCTTCCGGAAGACCATACATTACGAAACAGGAAACATACACCCCTAATGCTACTATTGCGATGTTGCTACTTGCTAGTAGGTTACATGAACATATGAAAAGGATAAGTCTATTGCGCATGCAGACGCGCGCGGGCGACCGCGCGTCCCTCGCGAGTGGATAAGGTGGTGGAGCGCGGTGGCGGGGCAGGTGGTAATCTATATGTAATCTATGTCACCACTATCTTATCATCCTCTTCCCTCCTTGCCTAGATGTTATAGAACCCTCAAAATTACGCCATCATAGTTGGCAGGACACAATGAACAATAAGAATAATTGATTGTAAAACATACAACTCATTCTCCATATAAAAACCTTTCAACAGCCACCTTAGCGAGACACCCTAACAAACCGCGCGCGAAGCGGGCCGGTGACCACTAGTATAGTCCTTGTGCATAGGGGTAAGTGCCCCCACCTAGCTCCATGCCATGTGTAGATGGTCAAAGATTGTCAGTATCTACACTAAATGCTTGAGCACAATTTGAGCACTAAGAGCAAGCCCAACAAAGGGCTTATCGACCAAAATGTCCGCACAATGTGTCAGATAATGGAGAGAGAAAGAGAATCTGTCATGCACTCGGCGCCGCAGCAATGTGTCAGCATGCGACCGTCGAATTGCCAGAAACGTGGGACCACCTGCCTCGTTTGCCGTGAAAGTTGGAAGACATGAGTGAAAGAGAAAATAAATTAATAATGTTGTGGGGCCAAAATGTGTTAAAATATTATTATGTGAAGACAAGCTTGTTGTATGCATTTGTCTCAACCACTTGTCTCATGTCTTGATATCTTGTCTTGTAGACAAACTTATTGGGCTTGCTCTTATAGGGCTACGCATAGGTCTGCTTTCAACCTAGGCTATGAAAAGTTGCTCAATGAGGACTACACATAGGTCTGCTTTCAACCTATGAAAAGTTGCTCAATGAATTTTGAGGCCAAGATTCTCTTGGGGTTGCCAGACTCTTTTCAATACATTTTCACCTTTTCGTTACACTATTCAACAAAAAAAAAGGTTTGTCATTTGTTGAAAAGTTGTATGTACACGGCCGAAAAAGTTGTTGACCAAAAATGTTTGGCAAATGGGTCATCAAATTTGGGAAGAGATCAAGAGGGAGGTGGCCTCAACAGAAAACACACATTGTACTTCAGATGATTAGCAGAACATTCTTTGTTCATCGATATAAACTTATTCACATGTTTATATTTCCTGGCGTCCTGGCATGTTTTCTTTTGTTTTATTTTCCTTGTATGATTTTGCACATTTATAGGTTACCCAAACTTGTCTATAATCCTGTCTTGCCCTTCAACTGTCACTTACGTCATGTTGATTGTGTTTGTGTTACAACAAGCATTCGAAGATACCCTTAATTTATCTCAGCGAAAAGATGGACGAACGCGCCTGGAGCGGCAGCGCCAGCTCCAGTGTAGATCGTCGTCGTGAAGTTATGCAGGCTCTTGCATGCATGATGACTCTTGCGGGTCATCACGGGTGTGCCCACTGGCCACATGTCCAGCGGGCTTGGCGGGCTGGTCAATGTCAGGCCACAAAGAAAACGCGGCTGATCCGCAAGCGCCACAAGGGCCGAATTTGCGGGGTGGGCATGTGGGTACCTTTCGGAACCCGCCCCACCTGCGTGCGTTACATTCTTGCTCGGGAAGACGGCATGGCTCCGGTCCGGCGAGGGGCAGCCGCCGTCGTGACCCTCGGCCCGTCCGGGACCGATGGATGTCACTGGATGGGCCGCATCAGGTTCTTTGTTCGTTAACCAAGCCCAAAACTTGGATTGCGATTATTAGTCGCGATCCAACTTTGGGTCCCGGGCGAGGCAGTTTAGGCCCACTACTCTAGTTTTGTGCGACTAAGACAGGCCTAATTCGCTTCAACTCGGCCCACGCCACGGGAAACCGGCTAATCTCGTCCAATTCCGTTCCGTTGTGTCGAGTCTCTAATTCCCGCCGCGTCGTCGAAGCACACCGCGCCCGCGGCGCGGCCTCCGAACCGAATCCACGATAGGGGCATAAACCCTAACCGTAACCAGCTCAACCCCATCTCAGATCGATCTCCATGTCATCGTTGGCACCACAATCCCATGCCGCCACCGCCGCGGCGTCGGGCATAGACGCACGGCTGTCCCCATCCCCGGCGGAGGAGCCGGTGATCAAGCGCCTCAAGCGTGCACCGCGCGGCGTCGAGGACGACGGCCTGCCCCTCAACGACGAGGTCCTCCTCCTCGTCTTCGCTAGCTCCGTTGACACGGCCGACCTCGTCCGCTGCGCCGCCACGTGCCGGCGCTGACGCCGCCTCGTGGCCAACGAGGCCGCTTTCATCTGCAGCCACAAGCCGCCGGCGGCATCGCTGTCCACCCGCTGCCGTCTCAACCGCGCCCTCGCCGTCGGATTCTTCCACCAGAGCCACGAGGACGACTCGGGCGCGCCGCCAAAATTCCTCCCGCTGCCTTCCTTCTCCCCGCGCTTACCCCTCGACGCGGCCTTACACGACGATGACAACAACGATCTGTTCAAGAACTCGCGGCTCATCGCGTCACGGAAAGGCCGCCTGGTCCTCGAGATGCATCGCAAGTCGCGCGCCGCCGCGCTCCGTCTCGCCGTGGTCAACCCCGCGACCGGCGACGTCACGGTCCTCCCCGCCCTCGCCGGGGCCGACAGGCCCGGGCACTACGTCCTCGCACTGCTCACCGCTGACGACCTCCACGAATCCGACGCCGCCCTCGTCGTCGACCACCTGCCGTTGTCACCCGCGGGCTTCCTCCTGCTCGTCCTCTACAAGCGCCGCCGCTTCAAGGCGTGCCGGTACTACTCCTCCGACGCCGGCGCGTGGGGAGCCGAGCGCAAGGTGACCGGCACCAGGGTCAGCGTGTGGCGGCTGAGCTTGGCGACCGCCGGCGCCGTGGTCGTCGGCGGCGCGGCGTTCTGGCTGTCGGGCGCCAGCAGCTCCGTGCTCGGCCTCCGCGTCGGCGCGTCGGAGGCGACGGTCGAGTCGTTCGGCCGCACGGGGAGCACCGCGTACTGCCGGCGCCACGGCAGCGTCGGGCAGAACCGCCGGCTCGCCGTCGCGCCGGACGGCCGGCTCTGCGCCGTGCAGGTCGAGGGAGACAGCGGCGGAGGCGGCGGCTTCAGGATCCGTGTCTTCTACCGCAACGACGACAGGATCTCGCGCAAGTGGGCGCGGTACAAGGTGGGGGATATGTACCTGGAACAGCTGCTGCCGGCGGCGTCGCGCGCCGCCGTGGGGAGGGTTTGCATGCGCGCTGTCTGCGAGAGCACCGGGCTCGTCTTCTTCGCCACCGGCGCCGACTTGTACGCCCGGCAGCCGGACCAGGCGTTGTACGCGCTGGACCTGGAGACGAGGAAGGCGTGGCTCGTCCCGGCGCCTCCCGGCCGCTGCCCTGGTCCCAAGTCGTCGTCGTCGTGGAGCTTCCTCGGCTACGAGATGGGCCGCGTGGCGTACCTCAGCTCGCTTGGCGAGATAGATGATTGATCTCACGTAAAGAGGACGTAGTGTGTGTAATGTGCATGCTAAGGATTCAAACGTAGTGTTTTTCTGCAGACAGAGGATCTCGCTTTTGCTCTGTTTTTCTGTTCTCTGTGTGTGTTGAAGCTCTTCAGGCAGACCATGCATTACGAAACAGGAAATATACACCCTTGATGCTACTATTATGATGTTGCTAGTAGGTCGCATCAACGTATGTATGAAACAAAAAAAAATGCTATTCGGTTTGAACCAGCCGACAAACGGAGGGAGGCAGCGTACGTTTGGAAGCAGAGGTCAGCAAACATTAACATGGGGCATCGGTGTGCACATGCACTGCACACCCAATAATTTTTGTAAAAGAAATAAAATCATTTTTAATAGGTATAATCTATGTTATATTGGAATTTTTTCAGACTGAACAGTCGACTTACCGTCACCGCCACCCTCTCCCCACCCTTTCCCAAACCTTGAAATAGACGTAAATTTCACCATCTAGGATCAAGCTTTTTTTAAAATTTAGGGAAGATTGTTAGCTTGTTGTCTATGCCAGAGGTTATAGGTGAGACATCTGTGTTAAGTTGCCTTTCAGACTGCTTGTGGGGTCTTCTTTCGCTTAATGAAACATGTGCTCATGCATGTTCTCAAACAAAAAAAAAAAGGAAGTAGACTTGGCCTCAAATCATCCAAATTACTTGGGTGGTGTGTGTGTGGGTGTTGGTTGGGGGGGGGGGGGGGGGGGGGTGGCGTTTGCCCTTTTGTAAAATAAGACATGTCATTTGGATACTTCTTTTCAACTATAAAAGTTAAGGAAAATAATGAAAGACCACCTGAGCTTGCATAATTAATTTAAAAATCTTGCCTCCGCCAATGTAGCATTACTAACATGAAACCCTCAACATTGAAAGTGTTGTGATGCCCGGACGAATTCCGGCGAGGGTAGCAGCGGCGCGCTGTAGCATCCCGCCTCAACAATGAGGGGTTATCTTAACAGGATCGAGATCGGATGACACTTGACAATGCAATAGTCCAAAGTACACCCACATAAGCATAAATAAAATAGAGTGCAAAAGAATTCTTAATTATTACAACTTTGAGTCAATTTGATTATAAAAAAAGTTTGAAAAGTATAGCCATGGCGGGGGAAACGGCGTCGATCTCACGCGCATGGCGAGGAGAGAAGGAATGGAGGTGCGGGTGAGATAGAGGATTGCCTCTCGGAGCTTTTCTGTGTGGGGGGTCTTGGCCGTGGAGCGATGGTGGCAGCGGGGCGACGGTGTCGAACTTGGCGGCACGGCAATGGCGGCTTGAGTGACCGGATTGGGGAGAAAGAAAAAGAGTGAGGGGAAAAGGAACACACGATGATTGGGGGGGTGAATTTACGCGATGGCGTGCGAGCTTCATCGCACGAGTGTGCACCGGCAGAGTGGAAGCGAGGGAGACAGAGAGCGAGAGATATACTGCCGAGCGGGTCCCATCGTACGATTTGAAATTTTCAAAAGATTTTCAAACGAATGACTTTGAATCCTCCCAAACGCTAGCTTTCAAACCTCAGAAAAATTTGAGAAATTTCCAACTTGGAGGTCAACTCTACAGGAGCATTTTTCATTACTGGAACTTTTCAAATTGCGGCCCAGAATTTGAATTATAATTTGGTTAAGTCAAAAAGTGTTTGAATGCTCCTTGAATTATTTAAAATGCTTCCCTTTCTCATAAAATCCTGGAAACTTGTTTAAAATTTTATCTTGATACAGGTAACCCAAAGTAGATGTCAAATGGGCCCACTGTTGTGAAGATTTTGGTTGATTTTGTTCAAGCTCCTATTTAACCATATTTAATTATTTGTTTTTTATTTGAAATTGAATTCTTAAGCATGATCATTAGAACTTGCGATCATTTTGCACTTGACAGAGTGTTTAGGAGCATGATTAGGGTGGGGATATTACACGCGCCGCTGGGGCAGTAGGCCGACGCCGTTGAAGACGAGGTGGCGGCGCACTAGGGTTTGGAGGAGGGGGCACGTGGCTACGGAGAGAGGGGAAGGGGGGGGGGGGGGGGGGCGGCTTGAGAGCTGGATAATTAGAGGGGACTAACCGTTTTTCTTCTTAATTCAATCCGATTACATACCCCTTTATTTATAGGGGTGACTCAACTTATTGCCTAAGCAACTCCAACCTAATATGGAAGACTCTAGAAACTCTAGACCTAATCTATCTGAATGATCAAGTAATTGCTAATGGGCTGTCTAGTCACTTTGGGTGGGTGCCTGAGCCGCCTCTTCCTGGCTGCCCCCCTGATGGGCTGCCGCCTCGTCGCGGCCCATCACCTTCTCCACGTCGTCGATGCGCTAGGCCGTCGCCGTGTCGCAGCCCATTTTTTTCTTGCCGAACTGGGCCGTTGTTGCCGTGCCGTGGTCCGTGTCGACGTGTCGTCGCCGGCATCGTCGATGGCCAGTTGGCCCATAACACTCTCGTGTTACTAGTCACTACTCACTAGTATATACCAACAAGCAGAAGATGTTTCGCAGTTGAGCTAGAGCAGAAAACATAACATCGTAATATAATGAATTTTGATCAATGTAATTAAGATGATGTTTTTCTTTTTGACCGAACGTAAAACAAGATGGTGATATGTGACCTCCTCCAGCCTACCCAAGTGGACAAAAACTATTGTGTAGAAGTTCTGGTTCACACCCAAGCAAGCAGTTAGTCAAGCTAGAGTTGCATCGATAAGTCTGTTTACTTCCAACGGTGGCTTAAGTTGGCTGTTTACTTGCAACCACCGTGCTCCTCCTGTCCCGCGGCAAGGGCTCCTCGTCTGCAGCACGCCGCGGCTCGCCGGAGCGCCGCCGCAATTAGGGACCATTCTCGTGGAGTCGTGGGCGCCTCATCACGGGTAGTCTGATATGCCTGATCGGTAGCGAGTTCTGGCCGGCGACTTGCATGCGTGAACTCTTCCGCTTCCGCGCCGTGTGCCGCGACTGGCGGTCAAGCACCGGCTGCCGGCGCGGCCGCTGCTGCGACGTGCACATCCGCTTCTTCTCCCTCTTCGCAGGCGACATCGTCTGCTGCATCGCGCTTGCCCGTTCCGCCACGCCTCGGTCCTCCCTCCTGGTCCTGCGCTTTGCCTGACGAGGACGGTCAACGCCTTAGAGCTTAGTCCACGTATGATCCAAGCCGTAAGATACCAATTGGATGGCTATTAGGGACCAAAGCACGGTCGCTATTTGAAACAGGGAGCAGCCCCTGTCGGGATCGTCCCCTCCACAACTTGGTGGGGGATTACTCGCTTTCCTCTGGGCGGCGGGTGCTGGTCGGCGACTTGCGGGACAAAGTCAGCCCGCTTCCGCAGTCCGCGCCGTGCGAACAGCTAGTGCCGGCCCAGCACCGTCTGCCCGATACCACTGTGTCCCTGCCTGCCTCCGTCAACGGCCGGCCGGCGTTCTCCTGCTGCAGAGCAGCCACGACACCGCCATCCGCCGCCTCCTCCGCTCCACCAGCGACGTCCATCAACATCGTTGGGTTCACGCCTCTGCAGACGCTCCTGCGGTCCAGCCGTACGTCGTGAACCCGTTGGTACGGAGACACAAGCGCAGTACCTCGCGAACGCCTGTGCCGCCTCCATGAGCGTAGCAGCGAATTATGGAGCGCAGTACGACGGAGACATGAACGCCGTCCGCCTGCTTGAACGCAGTGTTCGAGAGCAGCGGGCTCGTCTTCTTCGCCACCGGCGCCGACTTGTACGCCCGGCAGCCGGACCAGGCGCTGTACGCGCTGGACCTGGAGACGAGGAAGGCGTAGCTTGTCCCGGCGCCTCCCGGCCGCTGCCCGGGCCCCAGGTCGTCGTCGTGGAGCTTCCTCGGCTACGAGATGGACCGGGTGGCGTACCTGAGCTCGCTTGGCGAGAGAGATGATTGATCTCACGTAAAGAGGACGTAGTGTGTGGAATGTGCATGTCAAAGGATTCAACACTGACTGCAGAGTGTTTTTGTATTTTTGCTCTGTTTTTCTGTTCTCTGTGTGCCAGCAAAGCTCTTCCTATACATTACGAAATAGTAAACATATACCCCTGATGCTACTATTGCGATGTTCTACTTGCTAGTAGGTTGCATGAACATATGAAAGCGATAGGTCTAACGCGCATACGGACGCGCGGACGGTCGCTCGCCAGTGGATGAGGTGGCGGAGTGCGGCAGCGGGGCAGGCAGCGTGACGCGGCAGCGAGGGCGTCGCCGCGTCTCCAGTGGTGGTTTAGTGCGGATGGTGGAGCTCGGGGGCGAGGTGGCGGTGGAGCATGGGGTGGGGGGCAGCGTGACACGGCGCCACCGCGTCGCCGGCGTTGTAGCTTCGGGCCGAGATGCCGGCGGAGCGGCAGCGGGGACGGGTGGTGCGATGCGATACGGCGGCGCGTTGCCGGTGATGGTTATCGCCGGTGGGGTTAGGGGTTTCGGATTCCTGGGACATTGGCGAGACGGCGACCTTAGAAGGAAGGAGTCGCGGGGGGCAGGGGGGGGGGAGAGGCGAGGAAGAAGGTGGTGTTACGGGGCGGCGCTCCGACAGTCGATCAGACGGGTGGCGGTCGAGGGGTGGGGACGCACGCTCCCCTAACACATGTACGGACGCATGTTAACCCTCCCCATATGAAAAAAAAAATCTCAATCAATTTGAACTAGCCGGACAAACGCAATGCAGTAAACATCGTAAGTTTGTTAGCAGAGCTCAGTAAACATTAGTATTAATGATCTGACAGCCATAAAACTAATACCCTCATGCTACTTGTGTTTGGTGCTGCTTTTTGCACCGGCTTATGCTGCAGCTTGTTGCCTTTTTGTACTGTAGCTACAGTGTTTTCACTGTTCACTGACAGAATAAGCCACAGTGATTTTACTGTAGCGGCGTGAATAAGCAGGTGAAGAAGCTGGTGGAGAAGCCGTGCTAAACACACCCTAAATACCAACATGCAGAAAATCAGCTATTGTGAAGAAGTGGGCAAAACAAATCAAGAGATATATTTTGACAATAGCCTGTCATGTTTTGCAACAACCTCCCTCCAGCTTACCCAAGTGGGCAAAAATCAGCTATTGCGAAGAAGTTCTTGTTCACCCTCGATTCTGTATTTTTCCTTTTTGATTCAGAAGAGATTATAGATAAGGTTTTCTTTGGTAGGGTTTTTTCAATGATTTTTTCAGCGGTTTCGCATGTTTTCTTCAGGTGCTTTTTCTTAAAAAAAAAAGAGAAGAAAGTCGTATGCAAAAATAAATTGAAGCATGAAGTCATAAAATGGTAGCTTCGCCAGCTTCTTTTCCATACCACACCACACTATCTTCTTTACAAATTTGTCTCTAAAAATAAGAATAAGTCGCAGGTAAAGCTGTTTTATCAAACGTTTTAGGCACAGCCACAGACAAAACCGACCTAGCCGTTTTTTCAAAAAAGCCACAATCACAGCCGAAGCCACCACAACCACAGTCCTATAAAAAAGGCCCAAGTTTGTTTACTTCCAAAGATTCATTGGTTGTATACTTCCAACGATTCATTACCGTACTTTGCATTAAAGGGGATTTTGTAGC
The DNA here is from genome assembly GCA_007726485.1 of Eragrostis curvula. Taxonomy (NCBI): domain Eukaryota; kingdom Viridiplantae; phylum Streptophyta; class Magnoliopsida; order Poales; family Poaceae; genus Eragrostis; species Eragrostis curvula. The sequence continues at coordinate 5,450,057 of RWGY01000051.1, read as the reverse complement.
GGTAGCTGCTCATTTGGCCAATTGCGGTCTCAAAAATCTCAGAAAGGTGAAGGAATGTGAAGAGGAGCCATCAGACGGTGAATAATATTCAACAAAATGTTCGGAAAAGCGACTGAACGAGACCTCACTCACCATAGCATAAGCACTGCACGATTAGCTTCCAACGTTGAGTGTGCCATAGAAGTTGATTCAGGAGTTTCTGGGTCGCCACTTGACTTTTCATGCATAATAAGCTACGTGACCAATCTGAAGCCAATATACTGCGCTCTCGCTTCCGGCCTACCGCGCTCTCTGAACCCATCGCTCACTTCCATCCATTCTGCTTCGCAAACTTGCATCAGGAGATAGGCCTGCTACGCACGCAGGCGGCGGCGATGTAAGATCAGATCGCCGGCGTCCCATTCGTTATTTTCCGTTAGGCTTTGCGCGGCCATTATATTCTTCTCCCTCGCAGCGAGCGAACGAGCCATTCTTCCGTTAGGTTTAACAGACGCATCGGCATCCGCGCGCCCCTGAGTCGCAGGCCTTCCATCCATAGCGCCGCCCAGCTCCAGCGCGTTGCCTGTCGAGGACACGGTCAAACTCCCCGAGCGCAGTCCACGCTCGATCTGGTCCGTAAGAGCCTCACGGAACGGCTGCCAAGGGCGCAGGGGTGGTCGCTATTTCGAATAGCGACCACCCCCCGGCCGGTGTCCCGGGCGTCGCTCGCCTCTCTCCACGACCCGCATGTCCTCAATGTTGGTCCAGGCGGTGCCCGCGCAGCCGGCCGCAGCGTGGCAGCAGGCTACGCGCGGGTACACGTACGTAGTACGTCCGCTTCTTGATCTGCCTCTCGACAGCTGCGGCGGGACTCTCGACACCGTCGACGGCGTCCTCCTGCCGATGCCGGAGCGGGACCACGATACCGCCGTTCATCTCCTCCGCTCTTTCACCAGCGCCGCCGCTGAAAGAGGCTTCTGCCGTGCGTGCGTGAACCATGAGAAACATAGGGGCTGATTGGTTTGCTGGATATGAGCCGGCCTGGCTGCAGGGATGCAGGATCGCTTTGATTGGTTGGCTGCACGTGAAGTCGAGCCTGGCCCATCGCGTGCAGAATCCTGCCGTGAGCCTGGCTGCCAGGAAACGAAAACGAAATGCGTTTCTCCGCATCCTGGCTCGCGCGGTACGCGAGGAAGCCCGGGACAGGCAAAAAGTTGGCTCTGGCCTATACTGTGCAGCTAACCAATCGTCTGCTCTTCTTATTCTGCATGCGTCGGTCCACCCAAGCAAACAACACTATGTTGCACCCCTGTAGCCTGTCTCAGCTAGGCCTGGATGGGAGATGCGAGCCAGGTTCTGCTGGGCAGCGAACCAATCGCACCCATAGAGACAGAATATCTCAGGAACGGCCGTGCGGCCTTTCCCTTGGGATTAGCAGTGAACTAATGGAAGGTGTCAACTGTCTTGTTCTCCGGCCTGCTACCTGCTCCGGCGGCGTGCGTGCCCAGGTCCAGGTAGGTTAGCCGCGGGCCAGGAGTTCAAGGCCCCGTTTGGAAGCTGGAAGCCGTTGCCAAAATCTGGATTTTTTGATCGGATCACAGAAGCTAGATTCTGTCCATAATCTGGAGCTGATGTTTGGATACCAGCTAGCAGCCGCTACTCCTTTTCATGTGCATGTGGGCCCTACTTGGGTGGTCCCGCTCTGTCTATTTGCAAACGGAAGAATCAGGCAAAGGATTGATGGCAGTTTACGTTATTTTTGCAAAGCATAGGGGTAAAATTGTAATTTGGCCGTCCAGTAGCTGCTGGAAGCTGCCTCGCTCCAGCTTCCCAGATTGTGAAAATCTGGTAGCCTGGATTCCAGAAGCTGCAGCAAAATCCGCCCAGTTTGGACGTCACGCAGCTGCTGTCTTCTGGATTCTCAAAATCTGAGGCCATCCAAACGGGGCCCAATTTTCGCGACCTGGGCTTGCATGTAGGCCTGGTGGTACTTTCCTTTCTTTCTCTTACTGTACTGGGCAGCATCACCCGATACAAATCCTCGGACTGGGCCAGAGAATAATCGCGAGTGAATCCGTGTGGCTCCCGCGCTCCCGGGTTTTCTTCACCTACGCTTTGCGGCCGTGCCGTGCCCTGCCCGCGAGCGATCGATTCGAACGCCGGCGACGACGGTCACCGTGCCAGGTGTGGCCAGACGACTATGAATTACGAGGAGGTCGCACGCACATCGGTGCTCGGTGGCGATCAGCACTCGCTCGTCTCCTCACGTGCGCGACCGCTTGCTTTCTTCTTTCGGTTCGCAGGTGGACAGGGCAGTGTGTATGTACCTCGCTCGGCCGTAACCGCGTAAAAAGGAATGGAGTAACATAGTGTGGCTTCCAAACTTACAGCGAATTCAGCCAGCCAAGAAAACTGAGAGTTCTTAACACGGATACTACGTACTTTTTTTTTTATTTGGTCACGAATTATTCACTGCTGGGGTCGGGTGATCCAGGCCCCACGTAGAGTGAACGGATAAGATTAGTGACTGGGCGGTGACTCTGCCCTCTGCCACGGCTGGTCCTGACGGAAAAATGGCGGGGCCAGGTCAGCTCCCAGCCACAGCGCTCGGTCTCGGGAGCGAGCCGCCACGTAATTTCGCCCAGGACCATCGCCGACAGCGACACGGTGGTGGAATTCAAGTAGCTGCCAATCTCGCAGCCCGACCGGTCGGCGTCCTCTCCTGCAGCAACCGACGCGAGCCGGATCTGCCACGAAACCGCATTGAATTGTGCAAATCGTCTGGATCTCCTGTCGGATGCTTGGCCAGACCCAGACGTGTTACTGTATCCTTAGGCTGGCTGACCGGCTGTCACGGGGAACCCATTCCTGCCTACTTTTTCAGGATTGTACTTCCAAATTTCTTCTTCTTGTTCTTCCCCTAGCCGTATCTGCCCACAACATCCAGACAACTCATCCAACGAAAATACTGCGAGCCGTGACATTAAACCAGGCAGTTTTAATATCTTGAAAGCTTCATCAACCGTCTCAAGTTTGCACTTTACTACAGCAAGCACGCCGCCGGCGCCTGGCGTCGTCGAGCTGCCGTGCCGTGGATGCCATCCACGCTTTGGCCGGTTCATTCCATTTCGCAAAACAAGTTTTGGCCGCTAAAACGTGACGCACGCACCAACATAATAAATGGAACCGAAACCCGGTCGCGATCGGTGCCGTCAGTCTCGCTCAGACAAACCCGCAGAAATCATTGGTTTGAGGAGGGACAGCTGAGAGAATCTCGCTGGGTTTGGCTGGCCAGTGGCGGTGGTTGTCACCCAGCAGACCAGGGTTCGATTCTCAGCTTCTTCTATCAAACAATGCTAGGGTGGATGTCTCTCCTCCCTAGTCCAGTTTTTTTTTTTTAGGAGGGACAGCTGGAGAGGCGTACATAGGATACCCACCACCCAATTCATCTCTCTTGATTAGCACGACGTCAAGCCGTCATTTTCCTCGCCTAAATTAGCATATGCATGTTATGCGTGAAAGGGCAGCAACAACCCAGCTAATGAAATAAATAAATATACGTATTGAAAGGAATAGTCTCGCAGCTTTGACATCTGCAATGGCGTGGAACAATTCAGAGCTGAAAATAGTCGCATGGTATTATGTTAACTCATCATATCCATGGGCCATTACACTGGATGTAAGAAACTGATATGCCAAGGAAAAAAGGGACAAGGAAGCAACTTTCTATTCTGAATGAGATTTGCAGTGACTCACATGGACTTATCATCAGACGTGTCGAACAGATCATCAAGCTGCAGGTCCGCAGCCAAATCATGACCGGCTAAGCTCAATAGGCAAGTCATGCCCTGGACATTACCTTATTCCATTTATTATTTTACCTCAGACATTTATGCTTACAAAATTGTTCCATCAAAAAAGTTGCTTCCTAATGCCGGAGAGTTTATTCCCTCATCTCGCGCAACTAAATTGATACGCGATCCTTAGGTACAGTACCTGTACTTACATACTGGACTCAATGGAATCGAATGAATCTATATATACAATAGGGCCTAGGTGCCTAGATTTATGCTACAGAGCCTTAACTGAGCTAATGAATCGAGAAAGAATGGGCGGACTTCTGTACACCGCTGCACGATTACATCTCACGGAGCAAGTTGCTGATCTTGCGAAGCTCTGTCAGAGCAGCCATTGCAGTGACCTGCCCTTTGCCTCCTAGAATGTTGTTCGAGAAGTTCTCCATGGGGCTAGGCTGGCCACGATCTTGCTGAAACGCTGATTCAATCACCTGTACATTACATACGAATACTGTTATTTTTGTGCTTTCAACAGCTTTCTGGATAAGAAAAATATAAGTTACGTTTACGTACATTACAGAGAACTACAAGCACGAGGTGGTTACTCTAAGATGGCATGCTAACCATCTATCACTGATATAGAAAGTACCGTCACTAGTACATTATCAGCCTACTCTAAGAGAAACTACTCCCTCCGATCTTTTTTTTCATGACGTTCAACAAAGTTTCTAGTTCAAATTTACACTAAGATTCTTGTCTGAACGTCATCAAAAAAAGATCAGAGGGAGTACTAGTAAGCATTGCCTAGAAAACAAAATTATCAAATAATAACAGCACAGAGCAAGCAACAGCAGATGTTGAACACAATACCTGGATATTTTCAAGCATGTTTTGACCAATGTTCTTGAGCGTGCCCACTACCTTCTTATCACCAGGAGCCAGATTTATGCTACTACGTGAGTTATCTGAACTCACATCCGAAGGTGAAGGGATGGGAGCAACAACATCATGTTTGTCACTCGATGTCTCACATGTACCCTTGTCCGTATTGCCTTCACCTGAAGGTCTGCCAAGCTTCAAGAGCCATTGCAGTTTACTAATGAATGGCTTTCTTTCGTTTGAAACGGCAGTTCTTTCAGAGGGTCCAACTGGTTCTGAATTTTTATCAGAGGATGCTGATTCTGAGACAGTTTTGTCTTCACAGTTACAGTTGGATGGCTCATCTTGTGGGATTTCATCTCTGTCATTGTCACCAGCACACGAATCTGAAGTGATGCTGCTCCTCTCGGAGTGGCTGTCATGGTTATTCTCATGTTCATCACCAGCTCTAGCCGCATAGAACACCGGAGAGTTCTCACCACTGGAACAAGCTTCTACTACACATGCTTCTGCTGTTTGTGTCTCACTCACATCAGCAGGTTCAGCTGGTACTGTTAAATCTTCATAAGCTGCCTTCAGCTGTGAGGGCCCTTCAGAACTCAAAAGAGGTTCCTTATGAGTTGAGACAATCGGGAAGTCATCTTGCTGAATTTTCCCAGCAACTTCTCTAGAACGTATCACTTCATCTGACAAAGTATTCAGAAGGCACCGCCTCACTGGATTTTTGGTGTCACTCTTCAGTCTGACTGCCTTCACTGGAGAAGGATCCGACTCTGTCCTAGATAAACCAAGCCTTTGGCTCAAAGATTTCTTTAGCGATCTGCTGAAAGAATTACCTTTTTCAATCTCTTTAGGACCTGTTCCGTCCTTGTGCAGGTTTCTCCATTGCTCTTCCCAGTAACTCTCGGACAATGGATGCAGTGGAGTTCTTGGAGGAGTTGAAGTAGCAAGATTGCTGTGAACTCTATCATACTCATAGTTATCCTTCTTTAAAAGAAAGGACGGGGATGACGTGTTTGCATCAATGGCAATAGACTGTAGAGACCTGGCTTTCTCAATTAGCTTCTGCACATCAACATTGTTTGGGAAGTTCAATAATCTCTGGAGACAAGACGTGTTAATTTCAGTAGCCAACAGAGATGATCTAAGGTGAAGAAGCATAGAGACTGCCATGGCTGCAATGAATGCCCCTCTATATGAGCACAAGATCCTAAAACTGTATTCTTCATCATTGCTAAGAAGCATATCATTAGAATAGGCAAATACTTCATCCCATACTACCAAAAGATCATTGAGGCAGAACTCTCGTCCAAACAAGACCCGCAGCCAACGAAGTGCAAAATATTGTGGTTCCACATCCAGCTCAATGAAATGGTTATGAAGAGATGGCTCAACGATAGAAAGTAAATGAAATAAAGATGACGAAGCTTCAATGACAGGCGGTAGACTCGAGCTAGATCCAACCTTGGATGCAGAGAAAAATTCCGCCATCCGAACCACTCCATTACCTCCATCCATCAAACCATCAAACATCGAATATGCATCATGCTCCATGAACCTTTCAGACAATACAATGCCTAGTTCACCCTCAGCTCCATATGCATCACTAAGTAAAATTATGTCTTTTGTATCCAGGTCAAGCTCATCAAGAGTGTTAACTTTGGAGGCTCTTACAGAACCATTATCGGCGTCACCTCCTGCACCCCACTTCGAATCCTTTCTAGGTTTATAACTGAAAACCATATCGGTATCCGGGAAAGGCACTCCATCAAAATCATCATTAAAACAGTCTTCATGGAGTTTCCGTACTTCAGAAAGTTTATCGATGTCAACTTGAAGAACATACACTAAGGGAGCTAATAGTTCATGCATACCTATGGAATAATAGTTCATTAGTCATTCCATATTTGGCAATCAAACACAAAACTGAAAATGAGAAAAGCTGCCAATGATCATGTGAAACTATTTAATGTCAACAACTCTGGGCTTTTATCACAGTTTTAAAGAGTTAATATCATATAGTTAAAACTGCTGTCCAAATGGTAAATTTTACCACTATAATGCAAAATTAAGTGGCTCCAGATAATTTCAACCCCCAGGAAGGAAAAATGTAAAAGTATCTGGTGCTAAGCCTATGTATGTAGAAGCATTGTAACACATATAACTATTTCTTACCTTGGCGATATCCACACTCTGGGTGCTGAAGGCACCACATTAATAGTATTCTCCTGAGCATGGCCTGGCATGCAGGTGTTTGAAAGTAACTACCATCTTCTGGATATAATCGAGATAAATCTTGGTCAACAGTCTTCTCCAACTCAGCCCCTCTGAAAAAACGGCCCCAGCTGCTATCTGCCAAAGGAAGTTAAATAAAAACTATAATGAGGGAGATCTTATGAGTTGTAGCATTAAGCATTGGAACAACACATGCAAAACTGTTGCGTTCCATCATCCAAAATCTACCTTGATAAGAAAAATACAATTGTCTGACCTTGCCATTTGGAACATTTAATTACTTCGGAATTGATTGTCTGTTAGCACCTTTATGAAAACGAAAGTTCACCATATTTATTCTTGTTGGTTTGGATTTAAGGACCCTTTCTACTGGTATAATTATGCTACTTCGTCTTTTGACAACATATAATCATGACAATAAGGATACACTCAACAATAAGAAGGATAAACTCAACATATAAATATGCTACATAAACACATTTCAGTAATGTGTTTATCTAAAGACTGATTCAGTAAACCTAAATGGAAGAAAAAATCATAGAGATAAGTGTAAAATAAACTATAGCACTTTTTATCTTATCAATGATAGAATGCAAGTATTTCAAGAGTGATGCTGCTAAACAAGTTGGGAAATAAGTATATCAATGTATATCACAATTTCACATTTACTGTAATTTTTCTACTATGATAAAATACCTGGGTTTTGAGAGAGCGGATTGTCAACAACAAGGTTGGATGATCTGTCCTCCTCCTTTGGAAGATGAGGGTCTACCAGCAGACGTCGCCTCAAACTAACATACCTGCAAGAAACAAGAACCAATTGAATAAGATCTGGTTTGGTACAGATAATACTTGCTCAAATGAAACAAAGATGACCCCAGCAAGAAGAAGAAAGTATTGCCCCAATCCTATTCGCATATTCATATATTCATATGCAGGTGACCTGTTCAGCTGCAATTTCTCATGAAAATTCCATCCCATGAAATGTATAGCACATCGCTAAGTGCAAATAAGGCATAAACAAAGTAGAACAAATCTACTACAAGTTATTTCGTGAAACCTGTAATCGAATTGCCCACATTAATTCTTAATGATTACGTTGTTTTCCTTAAAAGAGACAATTTTCCTCATCATACTCATACGAGAATGAAAACACCCAACCATACGAAAATCTAACCTACAACGCAACAGAATGGCCGGATCGACCACGAACCACGAAACAGAACACAAAACAGATTACTGCCGACAAAAAGCACAACACACAGGCACAAAGCACATAGGCCATAGGCGATAAGTACCAAGGAAAAATAGCACATCTGACTCACCTTCTCCGCGAATCGGCGGCGGCGCGACGGAGCTCCTCGACGGACGCCTCCGGCGACGCCGGCAGGATGCCAAGATCGACCCGCCACCGGACGCTGCGCAAATTCTGGAACCGCCGACGCTCCTCCGCCATGCCCCCACCTTCAGTCGCAGGCGATTTGGACTCCCTCCGATTTACAACTTGTAGGGAAGCCAAGAACTCGCCCACGAGGCCAGACGCTATATATAGCTGTGTGTATCTGTTTCAGCCAAGAAAAGGAGGATCTTTCTGGAATAAAGATCGGAATTTTGGAGGATTTGGTAGGAGAGGAGGAGGAAGAAGGAGATGATGTTCGTCTCCTATTCTGTGCACCCGAGAATGGCGTTCTTGTTCCGTTGGGGGGTGATGATTTGGCTCCGATGGTGCTTGGGAGGGAGCAGGCCTTGGGAGGGAGGAGGGCAGGAGGGGGGCCGATCGCACTCGCCTACGCGAGTGGACGCCGAGTCTCGCGCACCAACGAGTCCGACGCGACTACGCAAGCGCGGGGCGTGGCTAGTGGGTCCCCTTTCTTCGACTGTTTCGAGCCCTTTAGCTGCGGGCGGAGTGCGCGCTAACTTTTTTTTTATTCGGCTTGCATGAACGCGCGCGGTAATGGCTTGTGACGTGCCAGAATTTTTCCTTTTTGCGGTGCGCTCATTTGCAACGTATATGAATGAGATTAACTAATCTTTACATGCTGAAACAAGAGATTACATGCTAATTTAGTGAACAAATACTTTCCTCATGCAGAACAAATAACTTTTGCATGCAGAACAAATTAATATAATACGTGGAACAAATAATTTCCTCATAGGGAACAAATGATTTCCACGTACGGAACAAATCAATATAATATGTGGAACAAATAATTTATACATGCGCAACAAATAATTTCCGGGTGCGGAACAAATCAATATTATACATGGAACAAATAATTTCCTCACGCGGAACAAATAATTTTCGCATGCGGAACAAATCAATATAATACGTGGAACAAATTATTTATTCATGCGGGAAATTCAATATAAACATGGAACAAATAATTTCCGCCTGCAGAAGAAATCAATATAATGCACGAAACAAATAATATCCTCGTGTGAAAAGTATGCTTCGAACAAATTGTTTAAAAACCCGGGACAAATAAATTTGATTAGTGAAACAAATGATCTGCTTGCTTGGAGCAAATTGTTTAGAAACCCGAAATAAATCAGTGGTTGTGATGAAACAAATTATTTTGAGATATGGAACAAACCATTTAGGTAGTTACAAACTCACAATAGAAAAATTGTGGAACAATGAATTTATACATTGTATAGTATTCGGAAATTTAGAATATTATTTGTTTTTAAAAAATGTCTAAACGACAGGACAAAAACAAAAGCGCAGAGCAATATCTACGTAACTGTACGTGGTAGTACAATGCCTTGTAGGGAAAGGAAAAATGTATACGGCTTGCATGCCTCCGACACGATCCACTGCCAGGGCCCAGCAGCCCATCTCACCGGGGTGCAAGAGGCTCGCGACTCGCGACTCGCGCGTGGGATGGATACCGCAGAGAACAGACCAATCACGCACCAGCAAACGGGGTGTGCGAGCGTCGGCTTCTGATAGCATATGCGAGTGCGATGATTCCCGGGGCAGGAGGCGGCCTGGCTGGGTGAGCTGAGAGGAACAGGAGGGTGTCCTGGCTGTGGTCTCTCTCTCCTCTCTTATTATTTTGCTTGGTTTTTCTTATTTTCAGTTTATTAAGAGAGAGAATCTAGAAGAGGTTGGGGATTTTGTTCTCTATTGAAGAGAGTAGTTGATTAGACAAGGGAGATGGTATATGATGACTAGGAGAGCTGGTGACTGGCTAGGTGGTTTAGCTTATTGGCTCCTTTATTTGTTCTTTTGTATGTTTGTTTAGAAGTATTTTTCAAAAAAGAATTTATGTATTTTTCTTGATTGTATCATTTTTCTTGGTTCTGATTTTGCGAAGGGATGATTGAATGGATGGTAGAAAAAATATATTATGGCATATTCTTCTTCATCCGTGGTTTAGAGGTGTCAAAATATGTTTGGACAGAACTATTTTCTCTACATTTGGGCAATGCAGATGTAAGTAAATGAGTTTTTCTAATGCGACTTATAGATAGCGTTTAATAGGAGAGCATATGAGTTAAAATGAATTCAATGCATAAACTTATAAATAAACACGAAATGTGGTGCTATATACTCCGTCAAAACATGGAATAACACTTTGATATAAGAGTTTAATTGTTAGACTTGAATTACTCATGAATGTTCTCCCTGAAACACATCTACTAGTAGATTTCACTCCTCATTCTGATATAGCCCCTCAAGTAATCTAGCGATCAAAGCATTTTTGTTTTGGTAAAATAGGGGGTAAAATAGTTCATCGAATGTTGACACCAAACAAAAACCTTCCAAGTCTCTACTTTTGGACAAACAAAATTAATTATTAGATCTATGATTTTTGATAGAAATATGATTTGCCGATCTGCGGTGCAAATAGCACCAACAGCTAAAGTGCTGCGCAGACAACTTTTATGTTGTGGAAGGCCACCAAAAACTCTACGCATTCTCTGAGAATTTCACATCAAAACATCTCGTTAAATATCAAAGTTACTAGAGAATCGAGATTCCAGATATGTTAGGAAAAAAATTGCTGATGAACATGGCTACCTCAAATATTTTTTTTATGTGCATTCAACCAAATGTTTGAGAAAGAAAAGAACGTAATTTTTTAGGGAAAGAAAAGAATGTACTTGATATATATACATTCTTTATTTTTGAGAAAAATTAGTCCGTATCTCACGATTGAAAGATTGAATGCCATTGGTAGTAGGGGTGGAAAGTGGATACGGATAATCCGTATTATTCGATATTCGTATCCGATGAAATGCAAATGCAGTACGAAAATTGCCATTCGATTAATATTTTTACACTATTCGAATTCGTATTCGAATTCGATTAAAAAATATGGATGTGGATATGGTTTGAGGTTTTGACATCAGATATTCGATATATCCATATTCGTATTCGTATCCGCTACTATATCACAAATATACCCATATATTATATAAAAAATATTATAAAATTGATTCAATTTTGATATAAACTAGTGTAGATCATGTGAAATAATGCTATTAAAGATACTTTAGAGAGAAAAAAGTGTAGTAGTTTTCTTAACAACATAGAAATTAGATGTATCCGTATCCGTCCGAATTATAGTGACATTCGCTTTTGTATTCGCATTCGTTTAATATTTGATCCGTATTCGTATTCAAAAACGTTCGTATTCGTATCCATATTCGTTTATAAATATGGATATGGATATGGGAAAGGCGCTATTCGATTCGTATTCGATCCGTTTCCACCCCTAATTGGTAGTTCATGCATTCTTGTCACTGCAGTTGATGCTGAAAGAGTTGAAGATTGGACGAATCTTTGCGTACTGTAGCAACTAAGCAGGGTAGCATAGCCGGCTTCTATATGACTTTGACAAATTATTCATCAACAGGATCACTTTGATTATCAATAAAGCATGCCTTATATGTGAACTTTTTTTTATAACACTTGTAAATGGTTGTGTTAGTACTGTCTAGTTCTATCTCTCTCTGAGTCTGGTGTTCTCAATAATTTTAGAGCTTCTCAAGATGAGTTATTTTATATCTGTACGTACCTGCTCCTCTAAAATAGAAATAGAACTGCTTGTCTTATAGTATGTAATTACAGAACTTATATAGCAACAATATTATATCAGCATTTTAAAATGAATGTCGTATCAATGTCAGCTTAGCATATAAAATAGGTACATGCGGAGCCATCTCAACGCTAACGTACCACCAGCAGCGTTGTTAGAACAAATGAGCACCGCACGGAGGATACCAAATGCTAGCAAATACTCTAAGCAGCCATTGATTAGCATTCAGATTTCTGGAGAAAAGTTAAAATGACGTGAGAACCGTCGCCTCCGTGTGGTTCCTGGAGATCTTGCTAATCAAGTCACTTCAGCTCGATCGTGTGTCGTTAAATCCCAGCCACACGATCGCCTGACCCCGTCCGGCAAGCAGTGTAGGTACGTAAGACAACGAGTTGCTGGACGAAACCTGCAGCAAGTTCCGGCACGGTTCCGCTCCAGCTCACAGACGGCGACGTTCGAATCCTGTGCTTACATCTTTCTCATAATTTTGTTGTCTCGTGCAAGTAATATTCGGAGCATATATCTTCGTCCACAAGTTGAGATGTACCAGTTTAGCGGCCAAACTTTGCGCAGTCAACGGCACGAAGCGTCGTATCTCTTGCTGAGAACCAGAGTTAAGGGGGTGTTTGGCATGGCTCCAGCTCCAGAAAACTTTGTGAAGTTCTTGGAGCTGTTCATAGCTAGCTCTAGAAATCCTTGGAGCTGGAGCTGTAAATAAATTAAATTTTTTTTGTTGAGTTATTTCCTTTTTATTTGAGATTAAAACTAATAAGTAAAATATTTTAATCTATTTTACAAACTCCAGATCCTGCATGGATCTGAGAGCTGAAGCCATGCCAAACAGACCCTAATTCTGAAGATTTTCCTGATATACTATTTAAACTCATGATCCTACCCGGTTGTAGGATTTAAGAAATAAAGATCAGTGTCTCGCGTGATGTCATGGACATATTGCTCAATTGCTTGGTTTTTGCTACCTTCGCGACGTCGATTGGACATGCTAGCTTCATGGACGATGCACGCATGAATGCACCTTTCCTACACGTTTCAAACATTTGCTTCTGGACCTATGTTCTCGCTCTTGTCTGACCTGGTAAACGATTTTCCGTGCACTTTAGCCGCCGAATCGCGCATTTATACTATTTAATGGATTAACTCAAACGGCTGTCAAGAACGGGAGGCTAAGCTCGTACTGATTAGGATAAGAGAGCTGTCGGCCTCTGAAATTAACTTCGACGTTTCTTTCACCAGTATATTACTGCGTCATGAAAATACGTCAAACTTGTACAAGTTTATCTGTCATCTACTCATCTTATTCAGAAGGGTCCAGCTGGCGGCCAGCCACTGTTGACTAACGTATACTACCTGTTGGTTCGACGGTTTGACTCTTCATTTTTTTTTTTTTTTTTTTTTGAGAAAGGTTTGACTCTTCATTGAGTTGGTCAACAGTAGACCCAATTTTGGCAGCGGTTCATTTATATTTGCAGGGATACAGTTTTATTTTATTTTTTGAGACCGCAAGGATACAGTTTTCGGTATTCCAGTCATTGCCTTGGCCAGTAAAATTATGGCAACTAAGTTTGGCAACCTCTTTTTCGTTCACTGTCACTTCAGTGGATAGAACTGAAATAACTCTTCTGATCTTCGGTGATCAAGTACAGATGTACACTTTTTTTTTTTAGACCAAGTACAGATGCACACTTGTACAGTCATCTACCAATGAACAGATTGTTCTGATAGTGTTTTATCAGAGGAAATTTAATTGTTGATGCCCCGTATCAGCATACGTAGACGTTAGGTGTGAGGTGTTTTCCTTTTTCTTCAGACTTCAGAAGCAGTTGACAGGCAATTGTACCACTATAGTACTCGCATGTGCCCATCACTACTATTTTCTAGTGCAATCATTTGTTTCCTGTCTTGTCTGGTTAGATCCAATAGTGCAAAATACCTATATCGTGTCTACTTGAATATTATTCCCCGGCGTCATCTCAATCAGAATATTAAGTTAAGAAATTATGCCAGGTCCACAACCCATATTTAGTTGGCTTTATCCTTAACATGCATGATGTCTCTCTGTCTAGACTAAATATGTAGCATCAAAAGCAACTAAAATATGTCTATTTCAGTCAGCAAAACAAATATAAAAGCAAAAAGTTTTCTGAGTAACAGTCGACTTCTCGATCTCCAATAATTTTTTCCATTGGATATTCGCTAATAAATAGTATAGTTTTTTACATGTAACTAAATACATTACACATTCAATTTTTTAAATTTTGCAGCAGAGGCTTGCTAAATACTAGTAAACTTTGTCTACATTTTTTTTAATATCTAATCACCTAGCAGTCGGTGGCGAGGGGCGGCTGGATCATGCGGTGAGACGAAAGGGGCCGGCCCTGGCGGCCGCGCCGGGCCGGGCAGGTTCGGTCAGCCTGCTCTTTTGCTTATGTTGAAAGCCAATGGCTGCCTCACACACACCACCGGCAGGGGACTTTTTAATCAGCAAATGATGGTGCCAATAATGAGTTAGCTTAGCTCCAAACGAAGCACAGTTTCCTGGCCTCAAATTTTGTCACCGGTCGCTTTCTGTCACCGGCTAAATATTTTGTACACTTGTACTATGGCTAATTGGAATCATGACCTAGAAATTTCGGTATGGTTCAGTCGTTGTGTCACTGTGGCTTCCTGCCAGCATTGCAATGGCCTTTTGGGTTTGAGAATTCACAGGGTTAATTCTTTTTCGATAATGACTCGAAGGAATATCATAGTGCATAGCTGGTTCAAAGGTTAATTTTGAGATACAAAGGCATTGATGGTATCCGATTACTTGCTTCAGTTACAGGGTTGTTTGATTTGGTTATGCAGAGACATTGATGGTTTTAGGTTACGTTGCTTCGACTGTAATCAGTGGCAGGTCTTACATTAGATGTTTCAGGGACAAGTAGCCAACCAGAGTGGAGCAGGCAAATCTCAATGTCAAGAGCACTATTACCACTAACTCCTGAATTCAAATGCAAACAAAAGTGTCCAGTGTGGACCAGATTGGTTTTGCATGGAAATGTATTATCATCCATTTGGAATGGACCACTAGTAGGCCAGAAATGTCTCTCAACCACAAATCTTGTCTTCCCTAAGCCCTCATAGATCTTGGCCAAACTAAACTAGAAATTGATGTTCCGGAACTGAACCATGCCAAGCTGAATTACTGAAGTAACCAGATAAGGTCTGATCGCGTCTCATGGAGCTTCGACAGGAGTAGAAATTTCAGTAGCCGGTAGTGCTCAGCTTTTGTCCACCAAATAAGCATGACTCCCCCACCCACCTCCACTCAGTTTTTATAGTTATTCCTTCAGCAGCAGCTACAGTGTTTTCAGCAGCAGCTACAGTATTCGCAGTTATTTTTCTGCAGCCGCAGCCGCAGCTGCAGCCTGCCGAACAGGCTGATTCTCAGACCGTTTGACTGTGACTGAAAGTTTAGGAGAATCACACGAAAAATGTCAAGAATCTAATTCTGCCGAGGCGGAAAAGGATAAACAAGGCTCCATCCGCAGCTATATGCGTTCGTGGACCGGTCAGGCTTTATCACTTTGGGGCCATCGCATTCTTACAGCTTGCACTGTGAAGGGAGACGTCGTCCTCAAGAAAGAGAAACAAACAATGACTAATATACGAGTCGTAGTTGTATACTTAAACGACTAATACTATACAAAGAATGAAACAACTACACATCAGTACAGGCGTCATCGCAGACAGCGATCATGAATTAGTTATTGTGTAAAGACACTGAGGGGAGATTATTGAAGTGAGTCAGACGTACAGAATACTGTTCCAAATCACCCGCACATGCATAATTGTACTTGTTCCATCAAGGATAAGCACACAAACCGAAGCGGATGTGGTGCAGAGATAGCAATCAGAATTGGTCCAACTAACATATATTCCGAACGTATCTGGATCGTCAATTTAGGTAGACTAGCTAGTTTTGCTCCACCGGCGCCACTTGTTTCTATGCCTCGAATGATATTTTTTTTTCTCCCAGAATTGCGTAGTACTTGCGTCGGTCAGACAGATGGGCAGTGCTGTGTCGTTGTATGAGACCTTTTTTCATGTCCATGTTATACAGCTCCGGAAACCTTAATTATAAAGCCTCCTTTACAACGCAGCTGATTGCACACAAGTACACAACCTCGTGGCCTCTGAAGTAGAAGGAAGTGGCAGGACGAGGAACACGGTCAGGCACACCAGAATCTACCTTGTGGACGAGCGAACGCGATGTGTCAAGAAGTAAATTACTAATCACTGCTTGTGGTCTCAGTTCCTCTTCAGTCTTCAGAGATGACAGTGACATGAATATACAATTAGGTTCGCTTGATCCGGCGCCCCCTGCATTATTTAGTGCACGATCGGCGTGTGGCGGCGCCTGCAAACGTAAGCACGCATCAGGCATATCGTGAGCTAACGACAAGCTTGGAGACAACGTTCCTGTTCGTGCACCGCCCCACGTCCCTCGTTCGGCTAGCATGGCCGGACCATTGTGATGTTATTATGGCCAGCATATAGTACATGTACATTGGCACACGCGTAATGTCTTTCTTTTTCTGATGACATCCACATCAGCGAAGAAAAAACATTGTTTCGCGAAGCTGCTGGAATCGCCGCCCCGCGAAAGAGTTGCTTTTCTTACCAGTTAAGGCCTTTTTTCCTTTTTGTCATGACTTGACTACCGATTATTCATACTTTTGTTCAGTCTTGCTTGTTTCTCAATCAGTTTAAAGTCGATCCGTGGTCTCATTTTGAGGATGCAGCTCGATTCAGCAGGACGTTTTTTTTTTGGTTTTTTTTTTGAGCTCCGATTCAGCAGGGCGTGGTTGAGCACAGGGACGGCGCCAGCCATGCCGCTGTGGGCTCGTGGCGTCGTCGTTACCAGTTTGCCAATCGCCGGCGGCGGCCCTTCACCTTCTCGGGCCGGCGGCGTTGATCCTTCCTCCCAGACCTCTTCTGTTTTGGGCCTCGGTTACACACGGGCTGAGATATCAGTACCACTTTTGGCCCACAAAACGCACCGGATGTCGTCTCCGCCATCTCGGATCCCGCCGCTCGTTACGATCCAACTAGGGCTGGACTACCGAGCCGGCTCGGCTCGGCTCGGTCCAGCTGATTAGGATAACGAGCTGGCTCGGCTCGACTCGTTATCTTAACGAGCTGGAATGCTAGCTCGGCTCGGCTCGTTACGAGCTCGAGCTGGCTCGCGAGCCAGCTCGTTAAGCTCGTCACTCGCCTCCAGCATCTCTGCCGCGACATGAGGAACGTAAGACGAGGACCACGCCGTCGGGTACATCTTCGCGCCCTTGAGCACGGCGGCGTGCCGAGTGAGGAGGCGGAGGGCCAACGTCGCGGAGGTCGTCGCGGTCGAGAGAGGACAGGGTGCTGGTGACGTGGAGAGCCGGCACACCATCGCACGAGGGGAATAGAGGGAGGGGCGGCACCACCCGACTTGAACCGCCGGCTGCCGCGCTTCACGTCGCCTATCTGCGGTTTAGATCTTGACTCAGTCTCTTTCCGTCATCGCCATGGTCATGGGAAGAGCGCGCGAGGACAATGAGCTCGTGCTGACCATGAGCTTTGGCATTGATGGCTACATCGTCGACGACGGAAGGGAAGGGATAGGCGAGTGCTGCGGCGGGAAAAAGAAGGCGCCGACAACCTCACGGAGCTCCTCCGGGCAAGCTTGTAAGTGAGCAACGTGGGAGCAGGGTGACAGGCTAGCGAGGCATGCGGTGCAGCACACGAATGGAGTGAGGCAGGCACACGATGGGAAGCTGGAGGAGGCAAGGTGTGGTGGCAGCGCGATTCAAGAAAAAGAATAAGGTGTGGGGAGAAAGGAGGGGACCGAAGGGTGCTGAGCCTGTTAGGATTTGCTAGCTCGTTTGGCTCGTGAGCAGCTCACGAGCCAGCTCAAGCCGGCTCGTTAAACATAACGAGCTACAAACCTAGCTCGGCTCGTTAGAAAAAGTGAACGAGCCGAGCCGAGCCGAGCCGATCCAGTCACGAGCCGAGCGAGCTAACGAGCCACGAGCTTTTCGTCCAGCCCTAGATCCAACGGTGACCATGACCCCAGGGGCGGTCGCTAAACGAAATAGCGACCAGCCCCCGGGGTCGGTGGGAACCCGAGCTCGCCACGCCATGCCCGCGGTCCAGGTCGCGCCTCGCCGCGGCCAGCGCCATTCGCAGCCGGTGGAGGGTTCTCTAGGACATAGAACGCGATCGCCTCGTCGCGCCTATGACTCCTCTACTCCAATCGATGTACAGCCGGCGACTCCTCCTGATTGTGCCGCGCTCGTCGTCGGCTGCCAACCGTGCCGCGTGGAAAGCATGCCTTGGCTGGATATTGGCCGGGCGTCGTGCTGGCGCCGCCGCGTGCTGACGCGGGCGCCAGAGAGGAGAGGCGGCCACCGCATACGTACAGCCGCCGCAGGAACGAACGCGGTGAGCCTCGCCCTGAGGCGAAGTGCACAGACGACGGCGCGTCTGAATGCAGATGGGCGGCTGCCAGCTGTGCGGTGCCGCGTGGAAAGCGTAACTGCGCAGTGCAGTAACGGCAGTCAGGCGAGGGGAAGGCGACGAGGACCACGGCGTGGCGAGCAGGCGCCTGGGAGGCTGAGAGGAGACGAGGCCACCGCGCGCGGCCGCCGCCGGAACGCACCGGCGATGCGTGTGAGACCTGCGCGCCAGGTGGGTGGGCGGGCGGAGCCTATGGACAGAGAGGAGGCCGTCGCGCGCAGCTAGCCACATGCAGCCTCCATCTCGAGCCCTCGACCGCGGCGCAACAGGAGAGACAGCAACGCGCCCGATGCAGGCTTGCTTCGTCAAGCTGGCCAAGGCTTCGGGAATGAGGCCTGCCGGGCAGCTAGCGGCTTTGCAAGCAAGCAGCGCATCCGGGAAAGCCACCCAAAATCTCCACCGTTTTAATTGCCCACTAAAAAACGTTTTTAATTAGTCCCCCCCGTTTGGCGACTGCATCGTGGTCTGCTTAGTTTGAAGCCATACTGCCCTGCTTAGTTGCTACCGTATGCAAATATTCGCCCAATCTTCAACTCTCTTTCACCAAGCAATCTTCAACTCTTTCACTGGCAACTGCAGTGACAAGAGTGCACGAACTACCAATGGCATTGAATCTTTTCATGTATATATCAAGTACAAGTATACGATTCTTTTCTTTCACAAACATCAGGTTGAATGCGTGTAAAAAATATTTGAAACAGCCACACTCATCAGCAATTTCAGTAAACCTTTCCTAACATAACTGGAACGTCAATTCTCTATTAACTTTGACATTTAATGAGTTGTTTCGATGTTGATGGGGTTCCTTTGTTTTTCAGCAAAAAAACATCAATAATAATACAGAGTTAAAAAAGCAATTAAAGTTGATGATAAGCCGAGATGCAGCTGTCCCATAAAAAATGGTTACGTAGCGCGCCACTCGCAATGCAAAATGTGAGGTTACGAAACAAGAGCAGTATGTCGGTACCAAAACATTAAAGTAACACACGAACTGGGGGAACAAGACACAATATATATACTTAGAGATTGGTGCGGCTACCCAATTGATAACTGCGGTGCATTGAGGAGCTTTAGGTGGGTTCTCTCACTCCCCAGAAAAGTGAAAAAAGAAGTGGATTCTATTGTGCATTTCAAATTTCTCTATCTAAATTACTTTAATTTTTTGTCTATTTATTCAATCCACATTTTGTTGTCGTTACCATGACACATTATGATGGTGGTAAATAGGTCAGCGGATGAACATGATCGTTGTCTTGAAGGGGCCGATCAATTCAGAAACAACGCCAAAGGGGGGTGGGGACATATTAGTATACATTTGCCATTTGAGTAGTCATAAAAAATGACTTTTTAAGCAATTTATCAAGATGGGGGGTGGGTGGGCATGGCCACCTTTGGTCCTTGTGAAGGTCCGTCCCTGCTTGGAGATCTCGACGACTGATCAAGCCTGACAACCTACGACTGTTGGGATTCTTCGTAAAGAAAACCCAGCACCGGGTGAAGCACGGAGAGAAAGCGTGAGTGAAAGAGAAGTGGCTTCGCGTGGTTCGAAGAGACTCTGCGCAACACGAAGCCTAGGTTATTGCATTCGTAATCATGTTACATGGCAAAGAGTCGACCCCCTCTCCAATGCACGGGAGGGGGTATTTATACCGTGATCAGGGATTACAAATCGATGCCTAAACTACCCCTGATCACGGAGAATAATGTACATAATATTCGGTACAAAAATGTCCGGAGGGCACAATAGACTTTTGCCATCTTTCCATCGAGGGTACACCAGAAACCCTAGCAGCTGACGTACTTGTCCTCCGGGCCCACCCATAGGTCTTCGGGCATACACGAGGCATCCAGCCGAGCCTCGTCCGAAGTCCAAAGCCTTCGCGTGGCAGCGACCCTTCGGACGATGGATCTGCCCTTCGTGCCCTGCATCAGGTCCCGCGGATCTTCGGACATGCGCGAGGCGCCTCTCCGAGCTTCATCCGAAGTCTTGAGCCTTCGGATGACGGAGACCCTTCGGGCGCTCGGTACGACCTTCGCGCCCAGCATCAACCCCTGCGGAAGGAAAGACAAGCGACACACGAAGGGTAATTTGGTTAGCCTGGTTAAACCCTTCGGGCACAAAGAGAGGGCTGTCCGGGATCGAATCCTGCTCCGCGGATCCCCAACAGTAGCCCCTCGTGGGCGAGGTTCAACGCCGATGAGCCGAACCCTCGAAGAACAATCGGATGTGGCCGGAGCCGATCCCGGAAAAACTTCCCTCGCTCATTGGGGTTGATGTTGGCTGTAGAGTGCGAAGATGATTTTGTGTTGTCCGGAGGTCGAGAACGCGGTGAAAATGTTGATCTTATCCGCACTCGCGGTTTTCGAGGGTGCATTAACTGCTCGGTTTTTACCCCCCTATATAAGGAGGGGAGGGGGCCGGTCATTTTCCGCGCTCACCTCACTTCCTTTGTGATCTTCGGGTTTTCACTGTTGTTTTCGCGGTTTCGATTTTCGACGCTACTTCCTTTCAGTCTTCGTGGTCTTCTTAAGGTTTGTGGTTGGTCGCTCTTCGGGTTTTCGGATGGGTGCACGATGATTCTCATTGTAAGATTTGTCTTCGTGCAGCTTTAGGCTCTTTTGATGGCTGCGACGAAGCAGACTGTTGATCTCGTTGACGAGGAGCCGGCGATGTCAGGCGAAGAGGCAGCTTTTAGCCAGGAGGGGGCAATGTCCCTTGATGGTGACGGTTCAGAGGAGTTGCTGGACTCGTTGCCCCAAGGCGAAACTGGTGCTCGTGATCCGGAGGATGTCTCCGGTAGGCGCGAGCCCGAAGTCCCGGAAGCTGTCGTTGGTGGCGGGTCCGGAGGCCATAAAGCTCCGGAAGACGTTCCGGTTGAAAAGCCCTCGGCAGACGACGCGGAGGCTTCGGTTCCGGTTAGAGGTAAGGATTTTGAGGCTAATATGGATTATGAGATTTATATCGAGAGCGCTTATGCTGGGGACTTCGGGAGAAAACGCTTTAAGGCCGTCGTTGACGCTGGATCTTCGGCTGCAGAGGGGGAGGGTACTTCCGGTTATGGTCATTCTTCGAAGGTTTCTGACGCCCGGATTCGGACACCTGCAGTTATTGACAAGACTTATCGCTTGAACCGCTCCCGGGTTGGCGAAGCCGAGCTCGCTATGTATGTTGAGAGGGGCTACTTCGAGGCTGGAAGGGCACGCTATCCAGGCGACGAGGAAATTCCGCAGCCCAAGGCTAATGAGGCGGTTGTGTTTCGGGATTATTTCGAGGCCGGGCTTCGGCTTCCTGCCCTTTTCATCCTCCAGCGAGTGCTTACGGCGTACGGCATTCAGATACATCACTTGACGCCAAACGCCTTCGTGCAACTGTCGAAGTTCATCTGGGCCGTGAGAACATTCAATGCGAAGGTGAACTACGAAGCCTTTTTGCACTTCTTCAGTTGTCACTTGCAGAACAAGAAGGTGTACTATGACAACGATGTCCTACTTCTTCAGTATGGGGTCTGCACTTTCCAACCGCGAAGCTTCAGTAAGAAGTCGAAGCTCGAGAAGGTTGCTTTGGTTACCGCTTCGAGGAATCGCTGGGACAATGATTGGGTTGACTACTGGTTCTACGCTGAGGTACCCGAAGGGGAGAATGATGATGGGTCTTTGTGCTACCCACTAGCCAGTTCGCTGGTTCCAGCGGAGCCCATTTTCTCTCCTGCTTTCACCGGCCGCGGCAAGACCTTCCAGCCTTGTTGTGATGCTTTCAAGAAAGCCTGCAAGGTCATCAGTGGCCGTACTGTTGTAGAGGAGTTTATTGCTGCTGGTGTTTGGCTTGTGGAGGGTGGCTGGAAACCGGATGGCACCGAGAAAATTAAGCTCGAGGAGCGCAAGTTCACTTACCGCCGCCCGAAGTTTAATGGGCTTAAAAGGCCTGAAGGTCTTCGGCCATTACAGTTTGTTGAGATGGTCGAGGAGTGCGCTAATCTGCTCTGCGACCCGTTCAGTGCTGCCGAAGAGTATGACGTGGAAAACGGTCTTATGCCGAAGCGCCGTATCAATCGGATCTTCGATTCGCTGAAGATCAGCTATGGTAATCACGCCGTGCCCTTAGGCAGAAAACGGCTCAAGAAAGGGGAGACGCCCGAGATTACGACGACATCTTATATCAAGATGAGGGGCTGGGAGAAGAAAGCCGAAGCTCCCGCCGGTGGCGCTGGGTCTTCGGGTTCAGGTGCTGGACGAGGTCGGGCGCGAGCGGCTTCTCGTCCGCAGAAGACAAGTGCTGTCGCTACGACAAGCACCGTGCAGGCCGAGCGCCGGAAGTGCAAGAGGGTCGTGTCTCGAGGTTCGAAAAGCTCCGGAATCTCGGATGCGGTTCGAGGCGGGTCAAGTTCCCGCTTGGCTTCGGGGCAGACGGAGTTTGCTTCGGGTTCCCGCGGTGAGGATGAGTCTGTGGCTGGTGGTGCCGGGTTGATTGGTTCAGGGAATGCGCCTGTTTCTCCTGGCTTGGAGGCGCTTTCCGAAGGCCGGGACGGGGTTCCCGTGATTGAGCTGTCTGATACCGAAGAATTGTTGGATGGCGCCAGCAGTCTTCGTGTAGATGTTGAGGAGATGCAGGGCGCGGAGCTGGGCCGGAGCGCCGTGGATATGGTTGGAGATGATGTATTGGGCTCGACCGGCGTAGAACGGTCTGAAGATACTGGGAGCTCCAGTGCTTCGGAGAGCTCTGATGGTTCGTCGTCTTCGGGCGACGACTCTGACTCAAGCTCCGACGCGGGGAGCTCGTACGGGACCACGAAGGATGCTAGCTCTCTCGATGTTTCGCTGGCGGTGATGAGTGGCTTGAGGGAATACAATCCCGAAGGTCCTTAGACTTATGGCCTTAGTTATCTTCGCTTTACTCTTTTATATATATTTTTTGTTCTCACGCCTTAATTGTATTGCGTAGAGCTTTGGGCCACGCTGGAGGCAAACTCCGCTCCTAACCTCGCCGACTTACTGCTCCGGCAAGGCCAAATGGTAATTGGATTGGAGGATTTCTCTTCGTTTGTATTGTTGTTCTTTTGGTCTTTGTTAACACTTCGCTTCTTTGTTAGATTACGCAGGCGTCTCAGGTACTTCGGAAGAAGTTGGAGACTGAAGTGGGCCTCGGGGGTGTCCCCCCAGAACTCGTCGCGCTTCGCGAGGAGAAAGGTTGCTGGGAGGCGAAGGAAGCCAGCTTTGAAGAGGAGATCGCTCGCTTGAAGAAGGATCTCCAGGAGAAAACTGACTCCTTTGCTGCCTATAAGAAGGATTCCGAAAGGAAACACGCGGCGGCACTGGAGAAAGTGGAGGACCGAAAGGCCGCTCTGGAGGAGACTATGAGAGCGGAAAACGAACGGCTGAGGTCGAGGGCTTCGGCCTTGTTTCGGTCTTATTCGGAGCTTCTTGCTCGCTACGGCCGCCAGCCTCGCCCTCTTCCCGTCGGAGATGAGTTGAACCTCGACTCTTTTTTGACTTGGGTCGAGAAAGAGCTCCAGTCTGTGCCCAGTTTGGTGGTTAATATGTGTGATCATGGGGCGAAGACCTGTCTCTATGCGCTTCTGGACATTCTGGCGAAGAAGAAGGTTGGCGACTTCCATGAACTTGGTTTCTCCACCTTCCCTTGCGAAGCTATAGAGGGTGCTGATCCTAACACCTCGGACAAGGGCGTTAGCATTGTTGCGAAACGCTTTTGGAGGTTTTACTGGAACAAGCACGGCTCCGCGGCCGCCTGTGCTAGCGCCGTTTCTCGCGCGCATGAGGTAAGGGCTTCGAGAAGAAAAAGAATCATCGACCTTCTTTCTTTTTTTTTTTTTCTTTTTTTTTTTTGAGTTGAGGAACCATCGACCTTTTACAGGCCAGGGAGAAGAAAGGAAAGAGGCTGGAGGTCCCGCTTCGTCTTCGAATCCATCTTCGGCTGACGAGCAGGGGAAGGCGAAGAAGGCCAAGAGCGGTGTCGTTGCTGAAGCTTCCTCCGCTACACCTCGCTCTGCTACTCCGTCATAGCCTGCCGCGATGGTTGCCGCAAACGAAGATGCTTAGATCCTCGGGGCTACTGGGTTTTGCTTTTGTTTTGTAACTTTAAGGTCTGTAATTCAAAGACGTAATACTGTGTGCAGGTCTCCGAAGAGGGGGCTG
This sequence comes from Eragrostis curvula, assembly GCA_007726485.1. Classification (NCBI taxonomy): domain Eukaryota; kingdom Viridiplantae; phylum Streptophyta; class Magnoliopsida; order Poales; family Poaceae; genus Eragrostis; species Eragrostis curvula. The sequence continues at coordinate 5,425,411 of RWGY01000051.1, read as the reverse complement.
TCGTTGAACCTTTATGCTATCAGAACGGTAGGATTTGTGCTACGCGCGCTGCCTATCGTTTGGTTACGAAGATTGTTGGCAATGACGATCTTGGTCGCTTCTGGGGTTACGTTTTCAATGAGTATTTTGCCGCTCGGGCCAAAGTTACTCAGTTGTTTCAGAGAGGTAGGCGCCGGATGCTTCGCGGGCCTCCGCTGATCGTCCCGAAGGTCGAGACTACGGAGTCTGAAGAGATTTATGACGTTCCGTGGGTGTATGACGATAGCCGTGGTGATGGGCTACCTGGGATGTTTCTTGAACTCTGAATTTCTGTTGTCGTTTTCGAGCTTTAGGTTTGACTGAGTGTTGGTCGTTTTGTTTGTTTATTGTTAGCGATGATACAATTCCTGTATTTGTTGTGAACCTTATCTGGGGCGTTGGTTGTTACAACCGTGGTTCGGCTTTGTTACGCTTCGTCTCTGCGGGTGCGGCTCCTGGTCCTGCTTGCGACTCCGGCGTTTACTGGTTCCCAAGGCTGCCTATTGTTGGGTAGGTATCTCTTTCTTGGGCGGCCTTGTTCTTCTTCGCCTGAAGAGATATTGATGAATTCTGGTAACGCCTCTTCGTTTGGCGGCGCGACCTCCAGCGGCTCCGGGTCTTGTTGGTATTGTTGAACTTCTAGCCTTTGCTCTAAGTTTTGGTTTTGCGGGTGCTGGTTTTGGCTTTGGTTTCGCTGCGAAGAGCTCTCAGATACCCTCAGGTTCTTCATTGCTTGCAGGTATTTTTCTATGTTCTTTCTGGTTGTACCTTCGTCGCTCATTTTGTGATGTTGCCGGTGTGCTTTGTTGATTTGCCCAAGGTGTGGTTTATATAGGGGTTGCTGTTGCTCTTACTGTGGGTACAGTCGGTAGTGGTGGAACTGTGGTAGCTTTAGTCGTAGGTAGCTGTTTCTGATAAGCTAGATTCTTCGTACATGATGGGCCACGGAGTCATGAGGCGCACTGCTGTGTGTCGGAGATTTTTTTTACGCTTGGGCATTTCATTCTTCTCGAAGAATGTTCTCGCTTTACTGAGCGATTGCAAGTTTTCCTGCTTGAGGAATGACTCAGGATTTCTTTAGCCTGATAAGCCGGAGAGATACGCGTTTCTGCGTAATAGCGTAGGTTTACGCTTCGGGCGTTTTTGCCCTTGAGATGTGGCGAACTCTCGATGGAGTTTGCATCGAAGTTGTGATGCTTGAGAGACAGATAGGGGAAAGGAGCTGTGTTAATTTGCAGAGGTTACATTGGGTCTCACCTCGTTAAAAACCTAACCCCCTGGATGGGGTTCCCCTGTGTGGAAAAGAGTATGAGCCCTTAGTTGCAGAATTTAAATCTAGGCTATGGCGAAAAGCAGAAGGACTTCGCTTATATTTCCGCGAAGCCCTGATACATTTGTTATGCGAAGTATCTCTTGAGGTTGTCCGCATTCCATGGATGCGGGAGTTCGTTTCCATCCTTGTCACAGAGATGATAGGCTCCGGGCCTGTTGCTCTTGGTGATGATGTAAGGTCCTTGCCATTTTGGCTCTAGTTTTCCCTTGCCCTCCGTTTTTGGGCTCCGGAGGAGTACTAGATCTCCTGGTGAGAAGGATTTGTTAACCACCTTGCGGTCTCTCTATTTTTTTGTTTCGGTTTGATAGCTTTCTAAATTTGGGACGGCACTGATTCTGTCCATTTCCATCATGTCTTTCGATATTGCTATATCTTCGGGGTTTATCTCATGTGCTTCGGCTCTTGGGCCTTTGTACTTGATTTCTTCAGGTGTCATGGCTTCGTCTCCGAAGAGTAGCTTGAAAGGGGAGAATTTTGTTGCCCTTGATTCTGAGGTGTTATGGGACCAGATTATCTTCGGCAGCTCATCTGCACATTTTCCTTTCTTCTGATTGAGAAGGCATTTTTTGACTCCTGTGAAGATTTGCTTGTTCGCATTTTCAACAGCTCCGTTTGACTCCGGGTGATACACAGAGGCGAAGTGTGCGGTTGTTCCGATACTTCGGCAATATTCTTTGAACTCGTAGTTGTCGAACTGCTTGCCATTGTCAACTGTTATCTCTTGAGGTACCCCAAAGCGGCACACTATGTTTTGCCAAAAGAATTTGCGTATAGTTGGCGCTGTGATGTTGACGATTGGTTTTGCTTCGATCCATTTTGTGAAATATTCCAGAGCGACTACCGCGAAGGTGTAGTTCCCTTGTGCAGCGGGTAGTGGCCCGACGATGTCGATACCCCATCTCTGGAGGGGCCATGTTGGTTGGATTACTTGTGTTGGCTGGGAAATGCCGGAGAGTTTGCTTGCAAATTTTTGACAGGCTTCGCATTTTCTGACTAGGTCCTGGGCATCTGTGAAGGCAGTGGGCCAAAAGAATCCTTGGCGAAGGGCTTTGGCGCAGATTGATTTTGTTCCGGCGTGGGCTCCGCAGATTCCTTCATGAATATCGCGGAGCACTTGAATCCCTTCTTCGCGGCTGATGCACTTTAACAGGGGTTTGCTGATGCTGGATCTGTATAGCTGATCATTGAGTATAACATAGTTTCTTGCTCTTGCTTTCATTCTTTTTTCTTCAGTTTCATCTAGAGGTTCGTAGTAATTCTGAAGATAAGCCATTATAGGTGATCTCCAGTCTTCGCTTTGTATGATGTTTACGAGTTTGATTTCCTTCTCAGGCGTTTTTATCGAAGGTGACGTTAATGTTTCGAAGAAAACGTCTGGCGGCAGGGGTTCTTTTCTTGAAGCTGCTCTTGCTAAGGCATCTGCTTCATGATTATCGCTTCGTTCAAGGTGGACGCAAGAGAAACCTCTGAAATGCTTCTCGGTGCTTCGAATTAAGTCCAGGTACTTGATCAGCTCTGGGTCTCGGGCCGTGAAGGTTTTGTCAATGTGGCTCTGGATGACTTTGGAGTCGGTGTGAATTACGAAGTTGAGGACGCCCAAAGCTCTTAGCTTTCTGAGTGCTAGCAATACTGCTTCGTATTCTGCGATGTTGTTTGTGCACTTGTCAGTTTCTTTGCTGAATTCAAGTCTGACTGCATATCTCAGTTTGATGCCCGAAGGAGAGGTGAGGACAGCCGAAGCCCCAGCCCCTAAGTGACCCCATGCTCCGTCACATCTGATTTGCCATGGTTGCTCGAAGACTGGGCCCTCGGTGTAGGAACTAGGCTCAGTCCAATCTGCGATGAAATCGGCAAGCACTTGTCCGTTGATGGCGCTTCTGCTTTCGAAGTCGACAACATGTTCAGATAGTTCCGCTGCCTATTTGGAGATTCTTCCCGATGCCTCTCTGTTGCCAAACATTTCTGACAGAGGTTGATTTGTGAGCACTTTTATTGTATGAGCTTCGAAATAGTGCCTCAGCTTTCTTGAAGCCATTACTACTGCATAGGCGATCTTTTCTAGCTCTGAATAGAACAATTTTGAGCCGGAAAGGGCTTCGGAGACATAATAAACTGGGACTTGAATCTTTACTTCGATTCCCTTGTTGTTTGTCTTTGCCTGTGATTGGACCAGGGCCGCGCTAACTGCTCTGTGGGATGCGGCGACATACAAGTACAGTGTTTCTTTTGCCTTCGGGCTGGCGAAGGCTGTCATCTCTTTGAGATACTTCTTCAGGTCAGCGAAGGCTTTTCTTTGAGTTTCTCCCCATTCAAATCTTCCGGAGCCTTTTAACACTTGAAAGAAAGGGAGGCTCCTTTCGGCTGATCTTGAAATGAACCTGTTGAGCGCTGCAATTCTTCCGGTCAGCTTTTGTACGTCCTTGATGGAAGCTGGCTCTTTCATGTTGAGGATGGCTTCTATCTTGTCGGGGTTGGCCTCTATACCCTTGATGGATACCAGGCAACCGAGAACTTTGCCCTTGGAAACTCCGAAGACACATTTTTCTGGGTTAAGCTTGAGGTTTGCTTGTCTGAACTTAGCGAAGGTCTGAGCTAGGTGAGATATATGATCACTTCGCTTATCGCTTTTCTCGACGATGTCGTCGACATATACAAGTACTATTGTTCCTTCCATCTCTTGCAATACTTGGTAGTCATTCTACAGAATGTTGGCCCTGCATTTTTCAACCCTTCGGGCATTCTCACGAAACAAAAGGTTCCGAAGGGGGTGATGAAACTTGTTTTCTCTTCGTCTTCTTTTCCCATGAAGATTTGATGATAGCCGGAGAAACAGTCCAGCAGGGAAAGCAACTCAGCTTCCGCTGCGGCGTCTACTATCTGGTCGATGCAGGGCAGAGGGAAATCATCTTTTGGGCATGCCTTGTTTAAGTCGGTGAAATCTACGCACATTCTCCATTTTCCGTTCTTCTTCTTCACTGGGACTGTATTTGCTAGCCAGGTGGGGTACTTGACTTCTCTGATGACCCCAGCATCGAGGAGCCTTTGGACTTCGGCTTTTATAGCAGCAACTCTGTCGTCTGACATCTTTCTTAGCTTTTGCTTCTTTGGTTTGATCTTTGGATCAATGTCCAGCTTATGCTCAATTGTTTGTCTGCTTACACCTTGGAGGTCTTTTGATGACCATGCGAAGACGTCTTTGTTTTTGCGGAGCAGCTCTATGAGTTCTTCTTCTTCGTTCTTCGGGACTAGATCGCTTATTATCACTGCTTGATCTAGGATGAGGTTGTCGAGCAGTACTCTTCTTGTTCCGTCCTTGTGGGTGATGCGAGGTTCTTCTTTGTCCAGCAATTTTTCTGGCCCTAAGTGCTTGTGCCTTTCTTTTTTGTCTGGGTCTTCGCTCACGACATACACATTATTTTGCCCTGGGGTTATTCCCTTCTCGATATTCCTGGCTTCTTGCTGGTCCCCGAAGACTGTAATGACTCCCTTCGGCGAGGGCATTTTCATAACCAAGAATGAATTTCTGATGATAATATCGAAGGTGTTGATGATGCCTCTGCCGAAGATGGCGTTGTATGGGTAGTTCATTTCCACCACATCGAAGGTTATATGTTCGGTTCTGGGGTTTGACGTATCTCCGAAGGACACGGGCAGAGAGATTTTTCCCAGCGGGTTTATCCTTTTTCCTCCGAAGCCGTACAAAGGTGTGTCCATTGGTTCAAGGAGTTTCCTGTCCAGTTTTAGCCGGTTGAAGGTACTGGCGAAAAGGATGTCCGAAGAAGCCCCGTTGTCAACCAATATCTTGGTGACGTCCCATCCGTAGATGTTTGTTTTGATGACCATAGCGTCATTGTGCGGGTGCTTCTTGAGTTCGCAACGTGACAGATCTTCTTCGGTAAAGGTGATTGGCACATGAGACCATTTCGTCTTTCTGACCGGAGCTGCGTTGAAAATTGTGTTTACTGCTATGAAATAATCTCTTCGTTGTCTCTTTGACTCGAAGTCCGTCGAAGATCCTCCAGTGATTGGTAATATGGTGCCGAAGGATGGCAGTGGATCTGCAGGAGTCTGATGGATTGACTCGGTCTTCGGTGGAATTCTGGTGATGGGTGGTGGTGGTGGTAGCTCTTCTCGTGTTGTATAATTGTGCGAAGGTGATGGTAGCATCTTCGGGATGTGGTTTACTTAAGGTGTTGGCGAGAAATTGTTTGGGTGGAAACTCGAGGGGTGAGGCATTGTGCCTTGATAGTGCTGATGGTAAACTAGAGTGATTTGCGGGTATGCAGGATTATATTGTGGTGATGGTTGCCAATTATGGTTTCCAGAGGTATTGTTGACAACTCGGGGTGGAGGAGCGGGTTGTTCCTTTGTTTTCATTCTTTCCAGGACTGTTTTGGTTTCGGGGCACTCTTTTGAGGTGTGTCCTTGGTCGGGTCCGTGGAAAATGCAGTATGGTTTGCGAGGTTCCTGGTTTCTTCCTATGCCTCGTCCTCTTCCTCTTCCGTTTCTTCCTCCTCTGTAACTGTTAGACTCCAGAGGTGTTTCCGTCTTCGGGCTGTCGATCTGGTTGATGTATTGGGCTTGTTGTTCGTCTTTGTTTCGCCTTCTCGAGGTGTTCCAGTCTGGTTGGCTTCGTTGGTTGTTTGACTTCGCCACTTGCTTTTGGCTGTTTTCAGTTGCTTTTCGTCTTCGATAGTCGGAATCAGCTTTGCTGTACTTTGCTACCTCTGTGTATAGGTCTTCGATAGTCGCTGGAGTGTTCATTGTCAAATGTGTTGAACAAGGTCCGGCCCGAAGCCCCGCGATTGCTGCATCAATTGCTGAGCTATCTTCCACTTCTGGGGCCTGAGATCTTAGTTCTACGAATCTTCGGAAATAGTCTTGAAGGGGCTCCCGCTCTCCTTGTACGCAAGCCCGCAGCTCTTGAGCTGAGACGGTTTTGCGCAGGAAACCTTGAAAGTTTTGGGTCAACTTGTCCCTTAGATTTTCCCACGAGTATATTGTGCCTGGGCGAAGGGTTGAGTACCAATCCAACGCCGGGCCCTCGAGTGCAGTGATAAGCTTTTTGGCTAGAACGATGTCGTTTCCGCCGGCGGAGGAGATTGCAGGTTCGTAGCTCATGAGAAATTGTCTTGGGTCGAAACGGCCATTGTATCTCGGGAGAGGTATTGGCTTGTACGACGTGGGCTATCTCGTGAGTTGAATGCCTTCGGACAGTGGTGAGCTTTTGTCAAATTTGCTGATTATCCCTTCGGGTCTTGTGATGTTATGGCTTGGTCTTGCTATTCTTCTAAACACTTGGTCTTGCTGTTCAGTATTTTGCTCTTGCATTTCCCGCAATTCTTCTTCCAGCTGAACGATTGAGGCCTTCGCTTCTTCAATTCTGCTTTGGAGTCTTGTTTTCGAATGTTGGTTGGCCTATTCGAGGCGAGCGCTTCGTATTTCTCGGAGCCTCTTCAACTGTTTCTGCAACTTGAGGAGGGCTCTGTACTCTTGCTCTTGGTCTTCGCATCTTGCTCGCTCTTGTTGGGCGTTGCTGGTCTCCGGGTTATCGAAATTGACCCTTGTGTTGTCGAACTGTTCCCAATCTTCGTCCGTATCAGTGTCGGTGTCTTGTGCGAAGGTGGGTTCTTCCGCAGGGATGATTTGCTTGTTGGCTGCCTCTCTTGTGCGGTTGTCTTCACCGCAAGGGGCATTGGTGTTGGTATTGGCTTGGGTTTCCCCAATGCGGAGCGGAGTTTCTCCTTGGGATGTCCTTGCCGCGTTTGATCTTGTTGTTGGCCCGGCGGGTAGCTGTGGCTGCGGGGGTGGCACTGGGTCTTCTTCCGAAGCCCCTTGCGCAACCCTCGCCTTTTTAGGTGGCATTAGGGCTTGTTCTTCGTGCTAGAACCACGGTGGGCGCCAAATGTTGGGATTCTTCGTAAAGAAAACCCAGCACCGGGTGAAGCACGGAGAGAAAGCGTGAGTGAAAGAGAAGTGGCTTCGCGTGGTTCGAAGAGACTCTGCGCAACACGAAGCCTAGGTTATTGCATTCGTAATCATGTTACATGGCAAAGAGTCGACCCCCTCTCCAATGCACGGGAGGGGGTATTTATACCGTGATCAGGGATTACAAATCGATGCCTAAACTAATCCTGATCACGGAGAATAATGTACAGGATATTCGGTACAAAAATGTCCGGAGGGCACAATAGACTTTTGCCATCTTTCCATCGAGGGTACACCAGAAACCCTAGCAGCTGACGTACTTGTCCTCCGGGCCCACCCATAGGTCTTCGGGCATACACGAGGCATCCAGCCGAGCCTCGTCCGAAGTCCAAAGCCTTCGCGTGGCAGCGACCCTTCGGACGATGAATCTGCCCTTCGTGCCCTGCATCAGGTCCCGTGGATCTTCGGACATGCGCGAGGCGCCTCTCCGAGCTTCATCCGAAGTCTTGAGCCTTCGGAGGACGGAGACCCTTCGGGCGCTCGGTACGCCCTTTGCGCCCAGCATCAACCCCTGCGGAAGGAAAGACAAGCGACACACGAAGGGTAATTTGGTTAGCCTGGTTAAACCCTTCGGGCACAAAGAGAGGGCTGTTCGGGATCGAATCCTGCTCCGCGAATCCCCAACAACGACCTACAATGTGCTTGTGTTAGCAGGTGCCATTGCGTGCTAACTGTTGTCTGAAGAATGTAGCGGAGTCACACATCAAGCTGACCTCCTGTTGTGGCTTGTATAACATAGATTCGCTCTTCAGGGACCAGACAAGAAAATTTGATGGCCGCCTATTTCAGCTTTCAGGCTTTGCTCGGCAACAAATATTTTGACGAATAGGGAGTGAAAATGGATCAGCACTACGGACAGTACTGATCTCAGATCCCGCAATCTAAAAAAAAAAATAAAAAATCTCGGATCCCACTCATTAAGATGCATCTTTCACGGTGACCATAGGGGCTGTCGCTGAATGAAATAGCGACCACCCCCGTGGTCAGGAACCCGGCCTCCCACGGCATGCCCGCGGTCCATGTCGCGCCTCGCCGCGGCTAGAGCCTAAGCTCGGCGCGCGTACGTCTCCTCTACTCCAATCGTACCGCCGGCGACTCCTGAGTGTGCCTCGCCCTGCCGCGCAGTGCTCACACACGGCGGTGCGTCTGGGTCCTGATGCCGCGATCGTCATCGGCTGCCAAGTGCCAACCGTGCCGCGTGGAAAGCGTTCCTTCGATGGTTCTTGCAGGCCGGCGTCGTGCAGGCGCCGCTGCGCACTGACGCGGGCGCCAGAGAGGAGGCCACAGCGCACGGCCGCTGCAGGAACGCACGCAGGGAGCTGCAGTCGCGGCCGCACCAGCGATCGATGCGTGTCACACCTGGGCGCCAGGTGGGCGAGCGGAGACCATGGCCGCATCGGTGGCGTCACAGCGCATGCAGGGCCAGATCGAGGAGGCCGTCGCACACAGCGACCGCGTGAAAAAGCCTCGATCGACCACGGCGCGACGATGCCAACGATACGCGACCGATCCAGTTTTGCTCGTGGTGGCGGCTCTGGCGGGGGAGCTTGGCCTCTGCCCAGAGATGTCTCTCGACCGCGTAAAAGAAATAACTTGGTGTTAGATTGATCTCCTAAGCCCAAAAGCCCAAAGGCTTAAGGGGCCTTGATCTGCGCCCTGATCGGGGGCGTCCAACCCAACCCTGGTTGGTGGGCCCCTGTTGCCAGCGCTATATAAAGAGCTGGGGTCCGGCGGCTCTCGATACGAGGTTCATCGGAGAGCTCCGCACCCACCGACACCAACCCTAATCCGATCCACAGAAGGCGCTGAGGCAACGGGAAGACTCACCGCCGCCACCACATCGTCGTCGTACGGTCCGGGCGTCCCCGGCCAGTGCCGCTACAGTCCCGAGGGATTCAGGAACTTCACCCGGGGCCGCTCGTCTGCCACGACACCGACGCCCGTCACCGCCTCACCGCCGCCGCCCGTCGTCGCCATGGCTGCACCTGCTCCCGCTGCTATACACGAAGGTATGCATCCCCTCATCCCTTTCTCCTAGATCCTGATCCGAACCCATGCTCATGTCTAGAATAGATCATAGGACCCGCTACTTCTACTGCTAGTTGTTGTACAGACTCTATCAATGGTATCCAGAGCTAGTCTAGTTAGTGGATCTAGATCGGGTCGTAGATGTTTATAAGGAGATAGCATTGTTTTGCGTAACCCTAACCCAAGAACGGAAACAGAGGAGGGCCGGTGAGACTTACCTGATCTCCGCTGTGCCGTCCACACGCCGTCGCGCGGGCAGATGACCGCCGCTCGTCGCTGACGAGTGCGCGTAACAGAGGCACCGCATCAAGGCCGCTCGACGCTCAGATCAATCGGTTTTCGGGCCGAAAATGAAAAACAGAATAGAATTGTCTCAGAATTAGTTTAAACTTTTACAGAAGCATTTTTTGCATGAAATTTGATAGAATTCGTCTCTGTTTGAATTTGAACCAACGAGATAATTTTTCCAGGGACTAGATAATTGTGTTTCATGCTTCTGTTTAAGTTTTTACTACAGATTACTAATGTTTCCGCTGCATAGATAATAGATGTTTATTTGAATGTTGCCTTGGTTTTAAATTCGAACCAACGGGAGAATTTAAATTTCAAGTCATAGATTTATTTCAGATTCAGTTGTAGTGTTGTTATTTTTTGACCAACGTTGATTATAACAATATTATGACTTTATAGAGGTTTTTTCATGCATTATTTCTTTTTCTGCCCAACGGTGATGAAGTTTTGATGTATAAATGTTATCATATTTAAATGTTCTCACTTGATTTGGATGATTTTCAGGAGGGTTATCCATGATCATGTCCATCAAGGATATCCCGATACTGAAAAGAGAAAACTACGGTGAATGGTACAAGAAGCTGGACTTGTTCTTCACCGTGAATGACATGGACTGGATTCTCACTGCACCAGTTCCTGCAGCTCCTGAGCAGCCAGAAAGAGGAGATAATGAGACAGATGCTGATTGGTCAGCCAGACAGCTTGCCTACAAGGCAAGCAAAAGACAAGTATGATATTGATCATGCTAGATGGTTCTCAGCCAACAAGAAATGTTTGGCTGTGGTAAAGAACACAATAGAGGCCTCCATCATGGGGTCAATCACAGACTGTCCCACTATCACAGAGTACCTTGAGAAGATAAAGAGTCAGTACACTAGCTCTTCAAAGACTTATGCTACCCAGCTGATCAAACAGCTGGTCACAGAGAGGTACACAGGTGGTGGGATAAGAGAGCACATACATCGCATGGTGAGCATAAACAATAAAGTTAAGCCAATGGACCTTGCTTTCAAGGATGATCACATTGTCCATTTGGTTTTTGCTTGATTGCCAAAGACCTTTGATACTTTTGTTGTTAACTACAACATGTCCCCAGAGAAATGGGACATAGAGAAGACCATTGCAATGTGTGTGCAAGAAGAGGAGAGAATGCCCCAGAATTCTCTCAACTATATCAAGAACAAGAACAAGAATGGGAATCCTGCTGGAAATCCCTCCTCCTCTAAGGGAAAAGGTTCTCAGCAGTTTCAGACAAGAGGTCCTCAGCACTTCCAGGGACAGTCCTCCCAGCAGCACAGACCTAAAGATGGGCAGTTTACTGTTGACAAAGACCAGTGTATGCACTGCTTGGGTAAGGGACACTACAAGAAAGATTGTCCTAAGTACTTAAAGATGATCATGGAAAAGAGAAGTGAGAACATGGTGAATTGATTATTCGAAGACCAGTAAATGAATCCCTGTATATAGATTATTCGAAATCTACTTGGTGAATTGACTCAGGAGCAACTATTCATGTTGCAAACTCTTTACAGGGATTCCGTTCGACGAGGGCAACTCAAAGAAGCGAAAGACAAATTAAAGTCGCCAACGGAGTCGTGGCGGATGTCGAAGCAGTTGGAGATCTTCTCTTAGAGCTTGACACCGGCTTTGATTTATTTCTTAGAGATGTTTTTTATGTACCTACTTTGCAGAGAAACTTAATAAGTGTGTCTCGTCTAGATGATGATGGATTTGATTGTCATTTTGGTAATTCCAGATGTGTAATAGAGATTAATAATAGAGTTGCTACTATTGCTTTTAAGAGAAATGATCTTTATTTGTTATCGCTGCGTGAAAGTGTGAATTTCGTATGTGATGTGAATGCAACCATATCCTCATCAACAGATAATAATAGAAAACGAAAGAGAAAAGATAACGAATCGTCGAAATTGTGGCATTGTCGTTTGGGCCACATTTGAGGAGGAGAATAGAAAGACTCGTTAAAAATGATATTCTTCCCGCGCTAGAATTTTCAGGCTTAGAACAATGCATTGATTGCATAAAAGGAAAATATGTAAAGAAAATAAAGAAAGGAGCTGTTAGGAGCACGGGTGTTTTAGACATAATTCACACCGACATCTGTGGTCCATTTTCAGTAAAGAGTATAGATGGCTATGATTCGTTCATAACATTCACAGATGATTATTCCCGCTATGGATATATTTATCCTATCAAAGAAAGATCAGAAGCGTTAGATAAATTCAAGATATTCAAGGCTGAAGTCAAAAATCAGCACAGTATAAAGATAAAAGTAGTAAGATCCGATCGTGGAGGGAAATACTACGGTTGGCATACCCCATATGGCCAAGTTCCAGGACCTTTTGCAAGGTTCCTACAGGAACAAGGCATAGTAGCCCAGTATTCAATGCCGGGCGAGCCTCAGCAGAATGGAGTGGCAGAAAGACGCAACCGTACCCTGATGGATATGGTGCGCAGTATGATCAGTTATTCGACACTGCCAGTGAGTTTGTGGATGGAGGCATTAAAAACCGCCATTCATCTTCTCAACCGAGTACCAAGTAAATCGGTGCCCAAAACACCGTATGAGTTGTGGACAGGAAGAGTACCCTCACTAACACACCTACGAGTCCGGGGGAGTCCTGCTGAGGCAAAAGTATTCAAACCGAATATTGGGAAGCTAGATCCCAAAACAGAGACTTGCCATTTTATTGGCTATCCAGAAAAGTCAAAAGGATATCGATTCGACTGTCCAGATAGATATACAAAGTTTATAAAAACAAGACACGCTGCCTTCTTAGAAGAACAAATGATTCGGGGGAGCGTGGCAGTTCGAGAGATTGATCTTGAGGAAAAGCGGGTGTACGCGCCCAATCCAATGATTCAAGAACATTTCTTCTCACTGCCCGTTGTGGCTGCACCGGCAGTGCAAGACACTGTGATGCCAGCCCCTGTGGTGGTTCCCGTAACACCCCGTGTCACTAGATACAGCCAGTACGCACTTCTCAAATTGAACCAAAATTTAAAGCAAACCAAATATGAATGCAAAATCAAATGTTCAAACAAATGTTAAACCAATGCTTGTGAAACATCTCAAACTTTCCAATAACAACCTGACCCAAACAAAAATTCTGTAAGTAGGACATCAGAACAGAGAATTTTGGAGAATTTTCCAGAATTTTTCAAATTCTGGAAGTGCCTCTGAAAATTCAGAGAAGTTCATGCAAATCCTGCTATTCCCGGAATTTTAGTTCAAATTCCGTAGCTGCAAACTGCATGGTCCCAAAAGAAAAGTTGGAGCTGGATCTGTGCTCTATCATCTCCGATTTTCTGGCCATTTTTGGAGCATGGGAGGTACGCTGAAAAATTGAGTGAAATTCGCTGGATAAAAATTCAGGAAATTGTAAAGAAGGTCGGGCCCGCCTGCAGAACACGGCGGCCACGTCGCCGCCGGCCACCGGAGCCACGCCGCCCCGCCTCCGACCGTACGCCGCGGATAAGACCTGCCCTGCCTCACTCCTCCCCGTTCTTTCCCATTTCCGCCACCGCACCCACCCTAACCCTAGCTCCCCCAACCGTCGAGCCGTCCCGCCATTGCCGGCCGCGTCGAGCTTCTGCTCGCCGCCGTCGAGCCGCCCCGGCCAAGCCAGCCCCGGTAGAGCTTCGCCGAGACTCCCTCCGAACTCTCCATGGCCACCATGGCTCGTGACCCGGACTGAGGAGTGCGAATCGAGCTCCTCCCCGTTGACCCCGGCCAACCGAGGAACCACCGCGTCGTCGTCCAAATCCTTCCTCCACGGTGAGCATCTCGGCGATTATTCGCGCCTCAAACTTCCTCACGACCTCACGCATCCTCCTAACCCCTTGTATCCGCGTTTCCGCAGTTGTGGTCGACGTCGTTCGATTTTTCCCCGCCGCCGGTCAACATCGCTCCGCCAATCCTCCGACGAACTTCCATCTCTACCCTCCTCCACTTCGACTTGTTGCTCGCCGAGGACCGCGTGGACCCCCTGCGGCCCGTGCGCGCGCCGTCTTGTCCCCGCGCCCCCTCGACTCTCCGGAACGCCGCCGTGCCACCCTCGCCAACCCGCCGCCCCGGTGCCGAGCCCCTCTTCCGCCTTTTCTCCGCTGCCAAGCTCGCCGCCGAGCCCGCCCACGTCGAGGTGAACCTCCTGCACCCCTTCTTCCTTTTCCTTGTCGCCCACCGTCGTCGGAACGGCCGCCGCGCCATCACCGGCGTCGTGCACGCGCGCGGCATGGGCGTTGAGCCCAGATCTGGCCCAGAACCAGCCCGTGCCCGGCTCAGATCCGCTCGGGCCGAGCCCAATTTCTTTTTCCAGGAATTCCTGAATTTGTTTAATTCTCCAGAAATTACTAGAAACTTGTAAATTGCGTAGAAAAATAAATACACATCAGAAAAATGTGAAACCAAGTTTGTTAGTTTCTTTATTCTCAGACCTATCCAGCAAAAATATCAAACCCGTGCAGATCACCTCCCCGTTTCCTGTAGAAATCCTTTTGTGTTAATCTTTGTTTAAATCAAAGTAAATTCTCTGTTGCTTAATAAATCCTGAAACGTTACATGCTTGTTACTACACAGTCAACACACTTACATAACATTTTTCCACTGTCATATATGGTCTAATTATTTTTTATGATATATTTCATTTCTGCACTTGTTTAAAATGTTATAAATAATCCAGAACTCAATAAATCTTCAAAATTCACAGTAAATCGTTTCCAGTGGTGCTTAATCTCAGAAGAATGTCAGTGACCCTTAATTAAGTTACAAAATCATGATAACTGAGGTACACACTTGAATTAACTCAAGTAATCAACTTTAATTTAATTGTCTCATGTTTATTGCATCTAATTTGCATTTCCTTGTCATGACATATAGCACGCGAGGTGATCAAGGAGCAGCTGGAGGACTAGGATGCTGAGCTGTTCAGGAGGAGATATTAGCTGACTCTCTAGTAGCTAACATCGCATTTGAGCCAGGCAAGCCCCGGTGCATGCCTACCTATTTAGATTTTTATTTATCACTTGATTGGGGCTAGTAATTGTTTGTGCATTAGGTTTATTAGGAGTTGATGTGAAACCCATAGAACTGCATTAGGACTCTCTTCCAGATTTACCTTGTGTCCTATTTTGTAGTAGTTGGTTCTAGGTTAACGTTAGAACTTGCTAGGCTTAGTGGCTAGCGGACGGTAGAAGACGAGTGGTAGGTCCCACTCGCATGATAGGAATCACCCTGGATTGTACTAGAAGGATTTAGGATTTGTTGAGACCGGACGGGGAATTGTATTGTATAGGATGGATAGAGAAGGCTGGGCCTTCACGGTGGTAGCCCCGTCTGTGTCGATTAAGGACCGTACCGTTGTTGGCCCTGTTGAGCAAGTTCGAACGTACTGATCGCATGCTGGTCTTTATGGGGGCCAATAAACATAGTAGCTTAGCAATCGTGGGGACGAACCTTACCCTGCTGCTTCGGGGAAATGGGACCATAGGCAACGGCGGGGCCGGGTGTCGTGTGGGGCCTGATGATTCGCCGTGAGCAGCAGCTAGACTTCGGCCTTGCGGGGGCTTTGTAAAAGGTTGCCATATGTGGTGCCTTTGTGCTGCATATGTCGTGTGGTCAGGTTTTCTCCTGCAGGATGTACATCGATGCCGCCGCTCTCGGTCAAGAGCAACCTTTTTCACTGAGTCACATCGTAGTGTGATATGCTTGATGATGATGTCTACTACTATTATATTTATCTTTCATTACTGTTATATTGCTTATCTGATGTATTGTTACTTTATACCTGTTTTAGAGATAAATGCACTGTTTTATTGGTTAAGTACTTAATCTGAAATAAAACTTGAAAGTAAGGACTAAGTAATTAGTGCGGTTTTATGCTATCGAGTCAGCCTACCCCTTGTAGCCTTTGCATATTAGGAGTCGGCTGTAGTTAGCCACGTTGACGGGTAAGTCTTGCTGAGTATTAGTTGCTCAGGGTTTGGCTCTTTATGTTTTTGTGCAGGTTTGTTCTTGCTTCCGCTGATCTTTGGTGGAGCTTTCAGCAGGTCCACATCGCAGGGCTTCGATGTGCGGCCTTTGTATCGTCGAGAGTAGTAGTTATTTATCTATCTTCAGACTTCCGCTGTGTACTCTCGTGTTTTAAATCACTTGTACTAGATGTAATAACTTAAAGATGTAAAATTTGTGCTTTTTATGTGATGTACTGTTGTGTCCGTTCACCGGCACATCCAACTCGATCCTGTGAAAAGCGGAAACGCTTCAGCTGGCATCAGAGCCGTGTTGGGACAGTACATCATATAAACGGCCTATTTTCGAAAAGCTAACCACGTTACGAGTGAGGAACGAAAAGCCCATTATAAGGATGTTAGAGTAATCAGGTGGTAATAGGAGTTGATTGTTATTTTTCTGTAACGACGCACCGACGCCCAGGTAAGAAGGTAAGGATCATGTATGGCTCCGTGGATATGGTATTTTCTGGCATGAACCATCGAGTTCATGAGATGATGAGGATTGAGCCATGCATTTATTTTCTGCAAAGTTACGTCACCTGAGTAGGTTGTTTGAGGTGACGTTGTGTGGTTTTCTGCAGGTATACTAACTCGCGCGTAGATCGTGTAGAAACATTTGTGAGTGCGACTTATTTGCCACCACTGTCTACGGCCTGCTATACTTGGGCAAATTTTATTTTGTGAGGACGTATAGGTCGTGCATGCATTGCATCTTCATGATTTAAAACACTTCCACGAATTTCAGATCACTCAAAAATTTCAGACTGACAAGCTAATTTCAAAAATCCATAACTCAAAAACCGCTGGGCCAAAAATTACAAACCAAGACTTGCTGGAAAGCTTACAACACGAACAAAAACTTTGCTTCAGTTTTTCCATTTCGATTCTGTCAGTATCAACCCCAAATCTGTCGACCAAGTGAAACCAAATTTCAGCTTCGATCAGTTTTTCCAGAATCTGTCTGCCAACTTCAAAAATCAATATCTCCAGCTCTGCTTGTCCGTTTGAGGCGTTTGAGTACTCGTTAGAAATATCTCAAAGTTATCTATAAGTTTGATGTTCTGACTTTTCCCTTTTGACGTCTCCAGAAGTGCCAGTTTTCGTTTTAGTGACTACTGCTCGTAGTCGGGAAAGATTTCAATCTGTCAGTTTGGAAGGCTTTTGCTTTCTCATTTTTACTCGAATAGCTGCTGGTAGCTACTTGCTACGACCTTTGGGAAGTGTCTCACCATGTCATAATTTTTTTATTTTGCATGGTTGAGCTGTTGGAGCAATGGTTATCATTTTCAGCTTTGGCTCATTTAATTGCTGATTTCGGTCTTTGCAAGATAAATGTATCTAATGTTGTATGCCGTTCTATCTTGCAGCATGGCTGCTAATGCTGAGAATAATGGAGAAGATGCACCACCTGCAGCTATGCTTGAGGAAGCTATTCTTGCGCAGAATGAATTGCTTCGTCAGTTGGTGCACAACACAGCTAATGAGGGTCAACCCCAACCGGGCACTTATGCTGAATTCTTGGTCAAACCTCAGCGCCCGTGTTCTTGCAGCTGATGAGCCACTTGAGGCT